>JAPYZI010001839.1:0-28242 GCA_030523105.1 Ophioninae sp. A BG-2022a | reverse complement strand
CTAATGATTAAAAAAGCATTTTGAAGGGAAAATCATAACGAAAAGATCGAGCACAAAATGGAGTGTCAAATCCCAAAGGGAAAAAAGTTATCGACGATTCAGTGAAAAAACTTATTTTGCCCAAAAATCGAAAAAAATTTTGGATTTTTTATATTTTTTTTATTAGTCCATTTAGATGTAATTTGATCCCCTGAACACGAATCTACCATTTATTTCTCCCAAAACCCAAAATTTCCATTAAAAAATCGTAAAAAACTACTAAAAACACGATTTTTTTGCTGTGTGCAGTGCTTTCGACGAAATTTCGATCATATTCGTCGAATGTCCAATTGAAAATTTTCAGCTGATTACAAATATGCCCGAGTTTTTGTCGAAAAAACAAAATTATACTATGAAAATGCAAAAAAACCTTTCTAGAATATTTTTTGACAAGCCGATTACTCAAAGTTTCGGAGATGCTAACTTTGCGGCGGTCGTCCATAACAGCTGGACGCTCGAGACGCCGCCAGGCGGCAGTTTCGGTCGCAAAATAATTGTCTTCAAGCCGCTCGTAAGAACTGTCTTTCTATGTACGTCCGACTTCGTTGGTCAAACCTTCCAGTATCTCGTCGTTTTCACAACACGACATAACCATTGAGTGCATTTTTTTCACAATTATATAATTAAGGTAAGTAATATGTCAACGCACAATTTTTCCTCTCACTTTGGAGTTTGCTCCACGCGCATTGCTCTATCCTGTTCTGTTGGAACGCACCTGAAGTATCAGCCCCGATCATCCTTGCCTAGCGCGATACTCTTCAGAGTTTGTACAGATTCAGTGGAAATCTGTGTAAAATTCGTGCCCCCGCGCAGCTCGGCAGTCTCTCGCTCGAATCACCCGGGTCGACGAGCCAACATCTATTTTATACTCATATCCGGTTCAGACCGCGAAATATAAGAGGGAACGCGCGTGTACGCGTCTATAGAGAAGGATATAGAACTGGTACTCTTTATTCGTCCCTAATGTTGCGTATTTCAACAATTATGTATAGATGAATAATCGATAGTTGGACGATTCGTACAACAGCTGTGAGTACCTTTACTCAAGACTAACAAACGCATAGAACTTACGTTCCGTTCGCATCGTGCCTTCGAGTCAAAAGCTGAAACAAAATTTGTCGCGCTTTCATCCGTGTTCTTCGACGACGATCCAGCGTAGAAGAGTCACGGAGCGGCGGACAAAAAATACGGCGAATACGAGTCCCTTGTACGTGTTCTTGTACAGCGTCAACTATTCCCAACGTAAGAGAGAATCGACTCGCGTCGACTCTGCAAAGTGCATTTATTCCTCGATTCGGAGAGAAAAGCGTTACGAAATAGCAGGGTTCGATTCGTCGATTGTTACACAGAGCGTGGCGAATGTGGACTTTGAGACAGAGTTTGTTACGAAGCTACAGACAGAACGAGGGACGCGGAGATGAGGCGAGTCCACGGGAAGTTACGGGCTGCTACTCCATCCACGGAGCGGAGGGTCCGATCTTTCGGAAGCTCAGCGAATAGTCGACGCTGCTCCTCTCGTCGTCGTCGTATCTCGATCGGCCTCTTCGATAAATGTCCCAGGAGGATACTCTCGGTGAGTCGACTCCCGGCAGAGTGCTACCGGAAGGCGTTGTTTCAGCCTTGCTCGAAGACGAGAGCCGTCCAGAGACGCGTTTCATCGAATTCTCGTCGATGAATATTCGAGGATGCTGAACGCGTTCGGAATTTTCGAAGCGACGAACTGAGGAAAACGAGAAAAGAGACGGCTGAGCTAGGAACCGAAAAAGCGTCGGAGAGAGAGAGAGGAGTACACTCACGGAAAGCGGACTCGTTCTCCTCGGAGGGGGCCGAGTCGGTCGGATGGCGCGACGACGCGTCGTAGCCCGGTGGAGGAGCGACCGAGGCACGTTTTCCTCCCCAACTGTTAAACGGTGGTGTTTTTTTGCCCTCCCAGGTGAGCAGTGGGTTTCTCTTGAGGGACTCGAAGGGCTCGAGGGGCTCGCCGCCGTTGCGTTTGCCGCCCCAGCTGTTGAACGGCACCCTCACGGGTCGGCGTATCTTCGCGATCGTCTTGTAGCGCTCGGGGTCTCTTTTGCCGCCCCAGGGACTGAAGGGCGTGCTCGCGCGTACCGGACTCCTAAGATTTGCCTCGTTCGCCTCTCCGCTCCCCCCCGGCTGTTGTACCCGGAATTCACAAAAGTTTTACGCTGGAGGCGCGAACCCAACGGAGATGACGGAACAAAACGAGGGTTACTCGCCTGGTCCCGAGCGGGCCAATAGAGAAGAGTAGCCACATTGACGCCGATCACATTGACGCGTACAATCGGACGCTTCGTCTCGCTCTTCAACCTCGAGTTATCCAAGAAGGAAACGTTTTCGGCGCGTCGTTCGGAGTGGCGTTGCTCCAGCCTCGGCGCCGTCTCGTATTCGCTCACGAATCCGGTCGCTTCCGGAGCCCCGAGTTGAACGTCGTCGAGTCGACTCGGGCTTCCCATTATCTCGCGAGCGGCCTCCGAGTCGAGCTCGTTCGTGTAATAAGCTCTCTCCTCGCCCGTACTCGCCGTTGCCACTCGACTGACGAGCATCGCCACACCGACCAGCTTCCACATATTCCTCGGTCTCGTGGGCGCTGCCGGAAAGAAAAAGAAAAAAAAAACGCGCGTCTCATCAATGATGGACCAATATCGCGAAACGCGGAAAAAGCCTCGGAACGCTTTCATAAGGAAGGCTTATGGCTGGAGAGCCGTTCCTCCGCGCACACTGTTTCATCCCTTATCAATCTTTAATACGCAGTGTCCTACTCGTCGAGAATATCCCGTGGACAATTGCCCTCGACCATACACACTCGTCGAACGTGTTTGCGGATTTTCGGTTGATCCTCCCAGCCATCGCGTTTTAATAAACTCCTCCGCTCTTGATCCCGAGTTACGGAAAACCAATTCGGAGCGTTTCGTTATCAATACTGAGTACATTTGTAACTCATTTTTTCTCACAGACGAATCCCGCGTTTCATGCGTGTCGTGATTTACGAATGCTAATGTTCGCATCATCGCTACGCAAAGGAAATCAATTCTTCTCGAAAGCGTGAAAGCTTTTTCGCCGGATCAAGATACGAAAGTGTCTCGAACGTTTTCACGTATTCGTATGAAAAATTTGCGACATTGACCTACCGAAAAGAAGAATGAGACAAACAAGGAGATAAAAAATAAAAAAAATCAATGGTCGCATCGCGCGATACACGGAAAAGTACTAGTCGTCGCAAGGAATCTTACGGTGGATTTGGCCGCGGGTCTTGTACGATCCTAGCTACCTTTTCTACCGTTTCAATTACGTTAATCCTCTTTCCTGGGCCTCCCGCGAGAGACCGCGATCCTCCCGGAGGGTGAGGCCTTCGTCTTGTTCATTCCTGTTTGTTCTTTCGAGCGCGAAATATGACGTTTCCACGAGCGTGAGCTTACAGACGTCACGTGGGTGCTCTATTTTCTTGATATACCGAATCACCATACAGGACGCGTATCAACGGGGCACACACGAGACGTCGATTTGCCTCGTTGCGCGCCAATTTATAGCGAATTCCTCCGGACATCGAGAATGTTCATTTTCGAGTGAATCATTTTGACAGTCTTAATTAATAATCATTTCTCACGATACTCAAAATGTTTTTAAATACTAACAATATTTTTTACCCATTCAATCCGTTTATCTTACAATTCTGGAAATAGACGTTCGATGCAGGGATGAAAACACGATACACACAAATGTGTGTATCGTGTTTTGTTTTGGGTTTGTTTGGTCCGAAACAAACCCCAAAAAAGCTTAGATAAACCCAAACAAACCCAAACACACATTCGCGTATCGTGTTTTCATCGTCCTCGTGAAATAAGCACATTTTGTTCGCGTCCCGGATAAAATATCGACAAAAGTGTAAATCCTCGGGATCTTTCGTAGATCGAAAGTCTGTACCGTGCGTACGTAGCAAATACTTTTCTGTTTTTTTTTTTTTATCGCGTTGCGTACGAAGAGAGAAAGTGAAAAAAGGGAGTATTCGTTTTTCACTTACCTCTCGTATGATAAACGATCACTGAATCCGGCGGCGATTCGACAAAGTTGGGCGGGAGGTTGCAATTGAAGAGATTTGGAGAGTAGTGCCGAGAGCGCGGCCGTTTCGAAGATGCTTCCAATGTGCGTAACGCGATGCGTGGTACTCGGTTCGTTGCAATGAGACGTTACAAACGCTCGCTCGCATTTTTATATACTCGAGACACCGGTTGTCCCGGTCCCGTCCCATTGGCTCAAAATTTCTCGTCGACGGGGGGCTGATACTTTTCTCCTCGGGCGCGCGCCTACGCGCGCAAGTCGCCGACAACGCTCGACGATACAAGATCCTCCCCCCTCGAACATTTACCACCCTCGTCTATGCAAAGAGCTACTCCCGATTTTCATTTTTTTCCCTCCCCTCGCGTCTCCAGTTTTTCGCCTTCTTTTCCTGATCCGTGTTCGTCTCCCGTCCTCGCGTCTATAGGCAAATTTACGAAAAATAAAACGAGAGGAAACAAAATAAATGGCTGAAACGCTAATAAATTATGAAAACGCCGAAGCACGAGGAGTAAAGAGCATTCGCCGCGGGTAAACAAAAACAAAATTGCAATAATAAAGCCAAACGCAATTTCGCGATAATTCCATCGTGTTCCCATCGAACCGAGTTAGAATTCCTCTTCTTTGTTTTTCTGTTTTTTTTTTTCCCCTCGTTGGCAATATCGCGGGATAAGGAGGATGCGGGCTTGAGTGGGTAACGGGTGATGAGGCGTCCGGGAATACCTGGGGAATAAGATTTAATAGTTGGTAATTACAAAAGAAGAACGCGTTTTACGATGATTTCGAAAATTTTCTGGTCCACCGTGGATCGATTAATTATTAATCCTCCACGCAATTCCCTCGGCTGGCAACTTCGACGCGTCGAAACCCATTTTTGAGTTTGAAGAAGCCCTAGTTAATAGGATTACGCTTCCACAAAAATATAACGAAAATTTCCTAAACGTTATTATCTACGTTATAATCGTTAAACAAAAACCGGTTGAATTTTTACGGAATTCCGAATCGGACGAAACAATTGATCGAACGAGATCGCATAGCTTTCGTTACTTTTATAATTCTGTATACAGAATACAACGATAAAGCAAATAATGAACAATTTTGCATTCCATCGGGTGATGAAAATATTGTGATAGGGGTCCTTGAGCCTGTCTCTTCTTTTTGCTCTTCTTCTATTCGACGACACTTATCTCGGTGGGTTAACGAGATAGGGGTAGCATGTGCGGAAAGTATCACGAGCATTCGTCTTTGCGTTGAAAAGTCCCGTGAATCTTCCTCGTGTACCCCCTACGTCAAGTACGTCAAGTTTTTATCGCGCAATTTCCGTTTTGAAAATTTCGAATCGGCCAATCCAGCCCAGTCTCCGTAAACGTAGGTTTCTTGGCATCGCGCGATGCGAAAATTCATCAATGAGATAATAAACATCGATGGACTCGTTCTCTCAATTTTTCCCTTCCTGTCCCTCTGAGCCCAGAAGAAAATAAGGGACCGAATAATCGCACGGGAGAATCAGTAACGAACGCCCCGTTGATTCCTGACGAGCTTGATCGGAGCGCTCTTGATGAAGCGCCAAAGGAAAGAATTAAAGAAACGCGTGTCCCGGGTTTTCGGTATCATCAATTTATTAAACACCCATCCGTCCAATTTTTCAAATTATCAAAGCACACGCATTAACCACCGACACGAGTCGGACGGTCCAAAAAACGAACACGCCGCGTTACACCCTCGCGAAGGATCTCGGATGTTCTTTTTTTTTTTTTTTTTGTTTTTCTTCATCTCGCCCCTTCGAAAGAGAATCGAAAGATCCGGGGGTAAAACGCTCGACCGCATAGAAAATTCCTATTTGTATATTCGCGTCAAACCGGATCAGCCGAGCGCGTAATTTCCGGGAGCAAGTGGAATTCCTTCGGAAGAGAAGCAACTGGTCGTCGAAGCGGTGAAACAAAAATGAGAAGAGAGAAAGGAGAGGGACGGAAAGAGATTGATGCGACCGCGCGAAGTTACGCGGTAAAAAGGATATTTCGGGTCGAACGCGTTTTCGGCGATAGACCAGTAGTACGAAACAATGCATATTGTATAACGGTATTGTATCATGCCGCTGTCACTTTGGGAACTATTCTCGGGTCTTCGAGTTAAATATATGTACCTCGCTTTTTGTTTTTTTTTTCTTCTTTCGGGGGACGTGGGGACGCGTGGCTCGTCTATTTGTTTGTTCTTTCGTAAATACTTGTTTTAAATGAATTCGAACGAGGATCGAAAACCCTTGTTTCAAACTGGAATGTTTGCGAGAGAACGTGTTTGTTTCTCGTTTCATCGAATTAATGCGATACATTCGACGAAAGTGCGTCGCGCGAACGGAAGACTTCGCGAGTCGTACTTCCGTTATACGTATTTTTAAAAAATCAATTGAAAAACATTCGAGTCTCCCGATCCTTCGGGGCACGTCGGATTCCAAGCTGTTAAAAAAAAATAGTTACAATTTGTCGATTGAAGTCTTCGCGAGACGTGGGCTACATTTTTTTCACAGTTCGAAACATTTATTCGCGGAAGTAATATTTGTCTCGTCTTTCGAGTCCCGAGCGCGCGTCAATAGTTATCAGTTATTTTGGTAAGTTCCGTGTTTGCAGACGCGAGTCTGTAAGGTTGGCCGTAAACGGTGGCTGTTTCTTCGATACGCTCGTTGTAAGGATCGGTCCGCGTCGATAAAATTGGCTGGCCGAAACGACGGGGACTTTCGAAGGAGCGATCGAGGGCCTGATTCGTCCGGGAACAATAAATCGTGTTCCTCGGATCGCGACTGGTCTCGGGTAACCGTCGGGACGCCGAAGCGTCCAGGATTCTCCGGGTCGTCTCGAAATTGAGACGAGCTCGGGAGTATCCGCGGTTGGGAGGGTAAATACGAGTTTTGAGGGTCGAGCTCTTTTTGCCGCGCGATATGAAGAAGGGCTCGTTCAAAATGTCGAAAATATCGGAGTGCTTGTTTCTCGGTGAAAGCGGCTGGTCAGCCCGGTCCCGTCGTTCCGTCGAACTCGACGAGACCAGGCTGCTCCGCTCGCCCTCGAGTAAATACCTTCGCGGACTTTCGACAAAAGCGTCGCGCTTCTTTCTCGCTGTTCGATCGAAAACGTTCGCGTCCGAAAAAGTACCGGAGGAGCGCCTCCTCTCCTCGAGGGTAGCCGATCTTCTTCCGCGCGCGACGTAAAACGGATCCTCCTGATTGTATTGGTTTTGAGCGTTGTCGCGTGTAAGATCGATCAGTATCCAGCCTGGCTCCTCGACGGAGAGAGGCTCCTGCATCAAACGATCCTGAATGGTGGTGCGCGGGCAACGCGCCCTCGTCCCTTCGATTTCCGGTCTCATCTCCGAGGAGACTCCGAATACGCGACGGTCTCCGGTGAACGCTACGCTCGGTGGTTCCGAATTGGAAACCTCGATCGTCCGATCCGGCTTCCCGGGCTTCCATCGCTCGGCGTTCCGTCGCGCGTCGCTCCCCGCTTTGAAATTCGAACCGGTCGTTCGTACGCGATTCCCGAAACTCGGAAAAAGCCTGAGAACAATCGAAGCATCGAAGAAAATACTCAGCGTCGAGATCGGCCAAAATCGAAGAAAATACTTTTCCTCGATGTTTGTACGAGTCTGTTCGACTCCGTACGTAGAAGCGTGGTTTCACTCAACGAAAAAAACCATACTTCCACGTATCCTTTCGGTAAATTCACTTTCGCTCGTCTTTGTTAAAAAATATCGCTCGAAAGCGTCGCGGTGGCGCGGTTGGGTAGAGGTGGAAAAAAACACACGCGTTTCGGTCGAAAAACGCGTCAAGATTACAAATTGGAGCGTCGCGGCGTACTACATTACCGAAGTTGCGAGGGTTCCTCGAGGATAAACGGATATGAAATTTGTTCCGCGTCCTGTCCGTCGGTGTCGTCAAAGTTGATACGAGCGCGGCTCTCCCAGTGGGCCATCCGTTGATCCGTTACATCTCGCGAGGAAGTTGCGTCCTCGAAGCTCGACGCCGTCCCGCGACTAGTCACGCCCCTCTGCGTTTCCTCAACGAGAAAAAGCGTACGACGATTTATACACCTACTCCTCGTTATTTATACACGACGATCGTTCGTCTTTGAGGGCCTCGTTCGTCGAAAGGCCAACGAGGCGGCGAAACTCCCCGAAAACTACCGGCGATTGTACAAGGAAGAGGGAAACGAGAGTCACCGAGTTTTCCAGTTTCCCGTTTGGCCATTCGCGAAAGGTGTACGCGCGAGGATCCGAGGAAATTTTGTGCACGAGGAGCTGGAAGAATCGATCACCTGGCGATCCTCGCGAGTGAAACTTCCTTCGGTGGAGCCGAAGAGACTCGGTACGACGACGCAGAGCACGCGGAGGAGCATTTCGGGCTGTTCGGACGCGAGGATTCTCATCACCGATGACGACGACGATGACGACGACGATGACGACGACGATGACGACGACGAGTCGATCGTCGTCCGAGTCCGGTTCTCGCGGAGCTCTCGGTGTTCCGCGGAAAAGTGGCTGATTTCGCCGAGTCGCGCTCCTATTTATCCCTGCTGCTACGACCCTCGACGAAACGACAAAAGAACGAAAAGACAATACGAAGAAAAGTAAGAAACGTCAGCGAACGAGAGGGGGTCTCTCGTTCTCTCGGGTCGGTCACCGCCAACGCTCCAGTTTCGCCCCGAAGAACCGCGACCGATTGCACTGGGAGTTCGTACGCAAAGCTCCTCACCTAACCCCCGTCTTGCGTCAATCTCGTGACCGCCGAGTGTGCAAACACCTTTCCTTTTTTCTTCCTTCTCTTCGGCCTCTCCTTGTATTAATGCTGGGTATTGTTGTAACTGGAAGGTTCGAGAGGCCGATTGGAAGGTCCGTTCAAATAAATCTCGCTCAAGAAAAATTCTTTCCTTCGTCGCGGCGTACTCGGTTTGTTGTACTTCCCGACGAGGATATCAATTTCGGAGGTTTAAACGTCTCGGTCATCGAGCGAGTCCTTCGAAATGAAAATCCTCGCCGGAACGTACCAAAAATTTGAGACGCGTGGAAATTCCTTCCGACGCGCGTTCCAATTCCGCGTGAGCATCCTTCCGAATGTATTTATCTGCCGAGTCCAATTTCGGACCGTTAACCTAACGCGCTTTTCGTTTCGTGCGATTTTCGTTTCGTCGAGGAAACATCGTTTTTACGTACCCTTTTAAACTGTCAGGGAATTTAACGATGCGGACCCGAATATTTTTGCAAATGTGAAAACAAAAAAGAAATATTTATGAGTTTCTTTAAAAAAAAAAAAAAAAAAAAAACGTAAGGATAATAAAAGGTTTTCACAACTGACGCGGCACCTCGAAAACTGCCGAAAATTTTCTTCATCAAATATCTCAAGTTCAATGCGCGATTTTACTTGGTACACGTACGCGGAGGAAACGCGTACACGCGCGTAGAGTCTCATTTGAGATTTTCAGTTGACGGAGCGCGAACCACCTTAAATTCGCACAAACGACTGCAAGCTCACTCGTCCATCGCGTGCTAATGAACGCCCCATTGCTCGCTTTGCGCAGTCACTTATCCCGGATAAGATTTTCACTCCTACTTCAAAAGTTATTCAATGACTCGAATATACTTGGATACGCGAAATTTTTGACGAGACAGTCGTAAACGGAGGTGACCTACATTTCACAATCGAAAGAAAATTTAAAGCGTGTTTTCTAGACACGCGTCCAGAGACAGCTGGAGGCAAAGAGGCTCGGTTGTTCTCGAAGGTCACGGAAATAAATATTTTCCTTATGTACGTTTCGTCCTAAAATCCGAAAGTTTGTTCCAAAGCGCGAATATCTATTTGTTTCCAGGAATATTATTGCCGGGGCCGGTGAACCGCGCCAATCCCAACGGCTGATAAAAATGGTACCAACCGATATTTCTTTATCCCGAATAAATATTTAGCCTATTTATTTCGTTGTTAACAAACACGCGTTAATTTTTAATTCGCAGCGTTTCAGATTTCTAGGCGAGGGCGACTGCCCCGATTGGCTCCTCGCGGAAATCAACGCTTTGTCGCGAATGGTGAATATACGAAAGACAAAATTGACGAAAGACAATGAATGGGAAGAAACGGGATACCGAGCTTTTCAGATTGTCATACTATTTTTATTCGAGTAATACGACGAAGCAACTTTTCGTGACTTTCAGACCTCTATCAAGATGAAGCTGTTGGGACAGCTGGTGGCAAAATCCATCACCGACCAGGAATTTGACGTGAGCGTTCATTCAAAATTGAAATTATTTTATCGCAAATTTTTCGTTTTTCGTCGATCAGCTACTCTTAAGACCTCGCGTTGATTGCTGCTGTTAAATGATTGTAAAACGCAGCCCTCGATATCCTATAACCGTAAAACTTTGCACCCTTGATTTTTTTCCTAGGAAATTAGAGTGAAGAAACTCACGCAAGACGCCAAACTCGGTACGTATTCGTAAGTTCGATATTGAATTCTGGGCGAAAAAGCGAGCTACTCGTTGCTTTATTGTTCAACGATCAAATTTCCCATGAACGAAGAATTGGCCGATGCAAAGGGGATCGTGGCTGCTCTGGAGTTGATACTGCGGTCTTCCGCGCGTTACGGAGTAACTTCCGCTGATTTGAGCAACGAGTTGCAACAGTTGGGTCTACCCCGGGAGCACAGTGCAGCCCTCGCTCGAATTCATACGGAAGTCTCGTCTCGTATAGTCAACGAAGCCCTAATTCCTCAGTCTTTGAGACGTGAGTTCAAAATTTACCTATAACCTTCTTCAACGAAGTAACGTTACGAAAAATGAATAATCGACTCATAGTTGCGTAGAAACTTCCGCGTTATTTATTTATATCGTATAAATTTGAGCTCTTATAGTTTCGCGTGTAATAAAAAAATTTAACGACTCGAGTAGACCGAGCATCGATCGAGATCGATCAACTCGGAATTGCAATAAAAGGAAGTCTTTAATCGGACCGTTGATACACGTTTCGTAACGTCACGATGAGACGGGACGTTAGGCATCTTTGTGAACATTGGACGTTTCGACGTTGCCCGCAGAGAGTCGCTTATCTTCAGTCGACATACATCCCTCCGACGGAGATAACTCACCGTTCTCAAAAGTCTCGATAACGTTGAAAAGACTCGGGTCGACCGAAGAGATCGAAGAAACGGTGCACGTACCGAACGACGATATTCCTGTTCTGCTCGCGGGTAGGCTTCCCTTCTGACTTTTTTTATAAAACCTCGAGAATGCGTTCGAGTAGCACACTCGGAAAGCTATCTCGTTAATTAACGAAAGATTCGTGTTCGAACGATCGAAACGAAATCTCGGAGGACCGATTTTTTTGTTGGATTTTTTCCAAATCGAGATTTCGGACACGTTTCAGAATTGAAGAAGGTCAGAGCGATGATGGAAGGGATCTGACGAGAACGATGACGGAAGGGTCCTCCTCGATGCACCTCGCTGGTATCTTGGCAAAGAAATTTCGGATAAACCGGATAAAATGACGAGTTACTTTATTATTATTATCATCATTATTCATATTTTTTATTAAACGAATATACAAAGTTTACATTCAGTTTCGTAGATGAATAATATTGATACGCTGTGACGATATAATAGTGCCGCTCTTGTATAACTGCGCATATATATACCGATCCGTCGTTGCGCTCCGCTCGTTTTTTAGTCACGAATCATCGTCCCTCCCCTCGTCTTTCGCTTTCGTTCGTTTAACGTTTGCTTCTTCCTTCCCGTTGTTTTTCTTCATCTTCTTCGAAATCGAAAACGACCAAGATTCGGTTACGATGCGAAGCGCTAGACGTAACCATGCCAGTTTACGATTGAATAAATATCAAAGCTATAGCCTAGTCAGTCTTTATACAATATTCGTACATTCGTTTAATTTCACGTTGGTGATTTGTATTAAAAAAAAAAAAAAAAAAAAACGAAACGCAGTGCGGGGCTGACGTCGCGCAACGACGTCGCGATTATTCGATCAAGTGCCAGTTACAAATTGCTACGAGGGCGAAGCGGAGAACTCTGACCGATCATTCAAATATATATCAATCGATCTTTTATCGCTCTTTTTATCATTACCATCATCACCATCATCACCATCGTCATCATAGTTATCATCATCATCATCGCCGTCGTCGGCGTCGTCGTCGTCATCATCATCATCAACAACGTCGCGTTATTCGCGACTCTTTCCGGATACAAAACCGCGTTATCGCGTAAGCGAGAAACCATCGAATAAATCAATCGAAAGTACATTTCCTCGTAGATACGAGAATTTGTTGTTTTTGATATTATTTCGATCAAACGACACGTCCTTTGCCCATTCTTGTTTGCTCAACGATTCGTTTCCTGACCATCTGGCGATCGTTCTCGCCGGTGTGGAGTCTCCCTCGGCTCTCAACTACACAGAACACTGCTCACATCTAGTCGATCCTAAATTCTTTCGAGTACGAAAATTACGGTAGGACTTCTTCTCTAGACGGTAAAAAAATATTCTCGTAAAAAGGGCATTGATTCGTGGCATAAGCTGCTGCTGCTGTTGCGTCTTTACCCCCTTCGAGTTACGTTCATTTTCTTTAACGCGCGTTCGTTTTTTTTTCTTCCTCTCTCTCTCTCTCTCTCTCTCTCTCTCTCTCTCGTTGAACGTACTCCATTTACGGTAAACTATTTTACTCGATGAAAGAGTGTTACTTGTAACTAGCATTTCTACGAAAAAATGAAAGGGACGAATGAATGGCCATTGTATCAGTCTGGGTCGCTCGTGACCTTTCTTGTGTCTTTTTTCTTCATCCGTAGGATACCGTCCAATCGTTCAGCGTAATTAACAAGGGTCAACATCGAAAGATAACGCTAGGCAAGCCGTGCCGTGTCTTCCGCGTAGTCTTACGGTATCCTCGAGCATTTGGGCGGAGAGTGAGAGTTGAAAAAAAAAAAATACTGCCCGTTTGGTATTTTCCCGTTATGGCTCTGTTCACTCGTTGTGATTATGCGTTCGTAATTCTCCGCATCTGCGCTTTGACAATTGTTTCTCGCGTCCCGTCTTCAGCGCGGTACGCAGACATTTGTGGTCCTGTCGGAACGATATGTACGATCGCGCTACGGTACTCTTTCGCTACTTATCAAAGAAAAAAATGTCGAATTATTCGGTCTCTTTTCCCCGTAGAGATCACGACTCCGAGCGAAATTTCTCAAGTATCGAGCGACGATCGAGAGTCGTTTTTGTCCAAAAGTGGTTCGCGGTTTACAAAAAACGATCGGCCGGAAACTAATTTTCCATACGGGGCGTGCCGATTATTTGTAATAAAAAAATATTGCGGTTCAATTTACTCGAAAATGCGATCGAAGAAGTTTGGGAAATGGTATTTCAGTTGAGCCGATCGCTGATCGAAGGAAACGTCGATCGAACAATCCTAGAACGCGCACGCACACATTCTCACACCCATGGTGAAAAAATAGCCGAGAAAAATTTCGAAAACTACCGCGTAGCTGTCATTTTCGATAAGTATGACAAAATTTGTGTTCGTCGCTCCCTCCCTCCCTCTGCGCTCGCTTCTCTCGACCCCCGGCCCGCAGAGTACATACGATACACGCGTATAGATCGCGATTTTAAAAAGAATGAAATCCCGCGTTACTCGTTCGAAGGCGGCCGTCGGGGCGTCCGGCCCGGTCGCTTCTCTCCTCGCTCTTTATTTCGTACTTGATTCTATTAACGCTAGAGGCGTACGTATACTTATGGTAGGTATTTTCTAGTCGACAACCATCGTAGGTACGTTTATTTTCTTGCTCGTATTATATACTGAAATTGCGAGTCGTTGATAAACTATCCGTAGCGTCGCGAACGCCTAATTCCATCTTGTATTTTTGTCTCGCGTCGAGAACGCTCTCAGCGAATTATCACCGAGGACGTCGGCGTCCGGCATCTCGGTTTTTAATATTATCATTATCGTACCCGTTATTGTATTTATTCGGTGCGTTTTGCGACGCAGTTGCGCTCCTCCTCCGCACCACCGCCTCTCCCAGTTTTTCCTCACTATCGATAAAGCTTATAAAAATGTCGGAGTCGTTAGCGGAGTCAAGCGGACGGGTGGGGCACCGAAGGGAAGTTGCCGGGAACGGGAGTTTTCTACGAGTTACGAAGGGACGGTACGACGACTCGGATACTCGAGCCGAATCGATACCGCGGACGAGCCAAGAAAGCACATTTGTACGAGAGTATTGTCCGGTCACTCGTTGATCGATAAGAAAAATAAGAAACCCATCGTCGAATCGGTTCGACGAGAACAGGGCTAACGATTTTTTTTTTTTTTTTTGAAAGTACGCGTCGTCGATTCGTGGTAGGAAAAGAAGCACGGTCGAAAGCACCGAACTCGTCGGTTTCATCGATCGGATCGAAGAAAACGGTCGTTAAGCGTCCCCCGATAGAGTCTTCTCTCTCGTTCTCAGTCGCCGAGTAGGATACAAATTGAGATCGGTGATTGCTCCTCGAACGGGTTTCGTCGTTGCCGCGATTATCGATTTTTGATCGCTCGGGACTGCTCGAAAATTATTTCGCGTAAAAGAACCGGCGCCTCTGCGAGTTTCTCGCACCCCGCGAGGACGAGCGACTGCGAGGAGAGCCCCAAACAACAACAACAACAACAACAGTAATAATAATAATAATAGTAATAATAATAGCGATAATAGGTGATATGTAAGATCGGTGGTGTAGGATTCGCTCCTGTTACACTCCGCGCACTCTTCTTCGCTGTAACGCGTAAATACTGGAGATCGGAGAGGGCTCGATCCTCGCGATCGGCACGAATCGAAACGAATGTAAAAAAGTTTGGAGGATATAACTAGTAACACAGTTGCGCGTTTGTCGCTCGTTCGAGTACAGTCCCCGATCGCGAGCGAGCTCGATCGGTTCGCTTCGAGGAGCGAGGAGTAACGCTCGATCGGGCTCGAGGAGTAACGCTCGCGTTCTCGGTTGGTCGGACGGTTTCCCGTCGAAACAGCCCGGTACGAAGAACGCAGCGGGCAAACGACCAGTCGTCAACGTTACGACTCGAGAAGAGTGGAAAGGCCTCGAGAGGCCCGTTGGCCAAACGGGTCATGCGAAGCGTTTCTTTTGTACAAGAACAAGGAGATACTCAATGAGGCAGACAAGTATCGGAATCGCCGCTGCTAGCCATTGAAAAATTGGCGGAATCGCGATCGTTCTGTCTGCACTGGATCGCCGGGGCGGCAAGTTTGTTCTGGAGTTGTTGGGGAAAGGTGTGGTGCCCGGGTAACGCCCAGGGCTGCGAGTGAACCTGTACCGGTGGGAAACGTTTTACGAATGGATTGGCGGCACCGTGAATCAGCCTCGCGCCGTTGTGATGCGACGGGAGCGTCGTGTGAGCCGGCAGTCCTGTCCCGGCCATCGGATGGTGGTTCTGCTGACTCTGCTGCGGTTGGTGCTGCTGCTGCTGCTGCTGCTGCGTCGGCTGCGTCTGCTGGGGCTGAAGAAAGTTGACCGCGTGTCTGGTGACGGAACCGCAGCTCCCGCCGGTGGTCGGTGGCCCGGTCATGCCGTGCTGATTCCCGGAGCCCGTGCTGTTGTGCGAGGCGTGAGGCAGCGGCATAGTCGAGCAGTGCGGGTACGTAACGATCGGCTGGGTCGGATAGTGCGGCAGGGTCGCCGAGGAGGCCTGAATCCCACGAAGCTCGGTGCCCTCGGTAAACGAGGTCATTCTCATGTTGGTGGAACGGCTGAACGGTTCCTCGTTCGGATTCAGGGGATCGATTATTTTCGGCCTGGACAGCCGTCTCCTGATGACGACCGTCGCCTCGTTTGGATTCTCGAGGATAACCGCGGGACAGCCGAGCTGCTGTTGCTGCTGCTGCTGCTGCTGCTGCTGCATTCCCTGCGGCTTGTCCACGCCGTTCATCAAGGGTGGCCCGTGATTCGCGTACTGCGGCGAGAAGGATTGGCTCGTACCGGGCCGGGAAGTTGGCGAGGAAAAGGTCGAAGTTGGCGGTTGAGTGCCACGCTGAAGAGAACAGCTGCGCCAGTGCGGTTCCTCCCTGGGCTCCGCCGCGGACAGATCGTCCACGCTGGTCGCTCTCCTCTGGTGCGCACCGCTGCTACCGTTGCTCGCGTTACTCGCGTTGGAGTGGACTCCGCTCGAGGTCTCGCTGTTGCTGCTCGCGTGGCTGTGGCTCGCCGAGCCGCTCCCGCAACTCCCGTAACCGATAACCCCGTTGACGACGCTCGTCGGTACGACCGCCTCCAGGGGCGGCGACGTCGACGAATCCGAGCGCGGAGTCAGCTCCTCCTGAGGCATACCCGAGTCGGCCCGACGAAGGCAACGCGGAGTCTGACCGACTACAGTCTGCAACATTTCCACCCACGATTTAGCTCGGGAAGAGTATCCACCGGTCATCGAGGACTCGGACAACGGGGAGGACGCTCGCGCGTTCTTTAGCTTTGTCCGTTATTTGCACCGGCCAGGTCGGGAGAAGCGATCGATCCGGCGTCTCCGCCGGACGCCAATAGCGCGAGAGAACGAAGCAGCGAAAGCGACGAGGCGAGTGAGCGTTAGTTTACGAGTGCAAAGTACCTGAAGGTGATTAGCATTGGGAGTCGCGGCAGCGGCGGTGGCGGCGGCAGCGGCCGCGGCGGCGGCGGCGGCGGCGGCGGCGGCGACGACTCGGCTGGGTTCGAGATTCGTCGGGGTTGGGGGTGGCAACGGAAGTGGCTCCGTTCCGGGATCGGGCAAAGGTTCGGGCGTCAGAAGAGGTGACGGGTCACCCTCCGAAGGTTGAAGGTCGCGATTACCGCTAGCGTAGTAAGTCACCTGATCGTCGTTCACGCACTCCAGCAACTGTCGAATATGCAACAACAGTCGTAATTTGTCCCGTTAGTCTTGTTCCGAATGGATCGCGCTTGAATGTTCCACGAACACGGAAAGCGATCGTACGACGCGTTTGCGAATTCCCGCGACTCCCCGTTCGGCGAGACGCGCTCCCTTCTACTCTAAAAACTAATCGTCTACTCTGTACGACGAACTAACACGGTGCAACGACACTATCGTCACAGCTCAAACGGACCGGTTGCATTCCCGAGCGGCCGATCTCTTTCGTTTCTCGCGCGTACGACTAGACGCTAGCGGTTTTGACGTTTCAGCAAAGGATCGTTGATTACGCGGCTCCGGCTCTCGTGATCTATCGTTTGACGAATAAAGTTTCGTTTTTCTTTTTTTTTTCAACTTTCGTTATTTCGAGGAAAGGAGGATCACGGAGCGAAGGGATGCTCTCTTCGATGCTCTCGTTGGCGCATCGAGTATTCGATGTCGAAAGTTACACACGCTACACCGAACCGTGATTCCGCCCGTTTCTCGTATTTCTTTGTTCCACGGGGGGAGGGCAGGGGTTCCCGTATTCACGATCCATTGCGACATCGTCGATTATTCCAGTGCGGAAATAAATGAGTAGACAGTGTGGAAAAGTATGCGGTATTGCGTTCGTATTAGTAATGTTAGTAACGGCCGTTACACAGAGAGGTTAAGTAATATATCGTATGTACACATATAAGTATCGAAACTGCGCACGCAACGTTACATCGTTATTATTCGTACAAGCTATTTAGATACTCGTAATCTCCGTGGAGATATTGTTTCTTGGGTGTCTTACATGAGCCATTTTCGCAACACCGTTCCTACGAGGTACGAGCCACCTTCCCCACTGTGTATCAAGCAAAAGTAAACCGTCAAGAAGGAAAAAGTCAGGATACCGGATACCTCGGCGAATATCAGATTTGAAAAAGAAATATAGATAGAGACGCGCGATGCTCGGAAAAATGTCCAATAGAGGACGAAGAGACCGGACGTTTGTTTGTTTTTTTTTCTTTACCGATATTATTGAAATTTGTTTGCACAAAGAGAAAGGATAAAGTTTCGAAGACCGACCTTGTTCTCTTCCGAGGTGGTGTCGTCGGCCGGATCGAGCCCCGACATCAACGGTAATTCGCGTAACGTTGCGTAGTCCCCGTCGTCGTCCGGCCCACCATCGGCAACCCCTCGTCTGGCTTTTCCCTTATTACTGGAATCACGCGAGAAAAGAAAAAGTTACGTCTGACCGTTCGACTTTGTCGATGGCCGATCGAGCGACGCGAAGCTGCCTCGTCGCCTCGGCGCTCGTTCCGCGTATAAACGCTAAATACAGTAGGACGAGAACAGAAGTGCAAGCGTCGAAAGGAGACCAGAGGTAGAGACCCTTTGTTTCGCCAAACCCGAAGATTCGCTCTTGTACAAAACTTGGAAACGTAATGAACGTGCCGTTAACGTTTTCGTTCGGACCGGTCGCTTCGTCGTTTTCCTCAAAGAGCTCCGGCGCAGTCACCCATCCGAGTATCGACGGGAACGGAGCATCCGATATCTTTTGAACAACGACGGAGAAAAGCAGAGCGCGAACGTACGGTCGATCAAGAGGGGATGCGGGGAGAGAGAGAGAGAGAAAAAAAGCCACAAAGACACCAAGAGGAGGGAGGAGGGTAGTTACCGCGAGCCTGACGTACTAGGCAGGTCGTTAAAGGTGACTTTCGGCTTGAGTTTCTTATTGAGCCAGCTCTTGTCGGCGTTCGGTTGTCCCGATTGTCCGGTAGGAGACTGGGCGGGCGAGGGCCGGAGCTTCGGTCGAAGCCAGTAGATCTGCTCCTCACCGTCGGCCGTTGATTCACCATCGAGGCAATCAACGTTTCCCACTGCAAACGTTCGGAAATAAATATCTCGAGCGAATATCCACCGATCGAGCGTTAAGCAGCACCCGTCCCGATAACTCGCTACTTCTCGACGAAAATAACGAGGATTACCGTGATTGCGAGATTTCCTTTCCATCGCCGCTTTCTGAATGACGCTCATGATGGCCTTTTTCGGTGAGGTATCGGCGATCGTGTAAGTTCTACCGTTACCAACGACGAGAAGCGGCGCACCGGCGCCTTCGTCCTCGTCCCTCGACGATACGAGATCAACGTCGGTAACGAGCTTGACCGATCGGGCCGATCTCACGCTCGCACGGCCGATCGTCACCCGCAGTTTGAACACCCACTTTTGCTTTATCGTGAGAAATATCCAGAGCACCAGCCAGAGAAACAAATGAATTATCGTTCCGACGATGCAGGCGAATATCGCCCCGTCGAGACTCCCTCGATAGACGACCGTGTAGTCGTAGAGGAGAGGAGCGCTGCAGATCGCTATTGCGAGGAAAACGCAGAGCGCCGCGCAGTGAGCGAAGTAAGCCCAACCGCCGCCGGCTCGTGCCTCCTTTGCCGTTATTATCCGACGTTCCCGCTCCTGATTGAGAAACGCGGCGAATCTGCGAGACAGAATTCATCGGGATGAGTTTTCCGATCTACGGAAGAGTATCGCTCGTCATATTTTTGTTTTATCATCAATTTTCAATAATTATCCAATCGCTCGAGAGATCCTTTCGAATCTCTCCTTCCCTGGAAAATAAATGTCGAATAATCGAATCGCAGCGTTCGTCATCTTTTTTCTTTTTATTTGGCAGCGTATCGAATCGCACTTTAATCAATCACGATTCTGGATCGTCGAGAAGGAAGCAGCGTTCTCGAGGTTCGACGGATCTTATTCTCGCGGGGGGAAAAAAAATGTTTGCCACTAAAATTGAGAGCCGGTCCTTTGAGAGCCGTTGTTTCATCTCGCGTTCTACGGGGGCCGGAATATTGCGTGGAAACGAAACAAAAAAAAAAATAAAAAAAAGCTCAACGTGCAGAATCCCGGGACTCGGAGTAAATTGTGTGTACAACTAGAAGGCGGCGGTTTTACCGCGTACCCGGCGGCTCGGCAGCTCCGCGCATAATCAATTTTCACTTATAAAAAGTTTGCTCGGAAAAAGAAGGAAGATCGGTCTCAAGCGCTCCGTCTACTTCGCAGCGGCAAATGAAACGAAATGAAAAATCGTTGCGTCCCTCAAAGGACCGAGACGTCGAATTATTTGTCGCACGAGATTCGCTCTCGCCGGCCGAGTACAGACGCGAAAAAGGTCAAAGAGTCAATTATACGTTTGAACGAGAAGCTAATGCGCGAAAGGGATTCTCGAGCCGGTACGAGGACTCGCGAAGAGCATTGAACATCGGAAAATAATTATACCGACGCTGACGATGACGATGATGATCACGATGATGATAAATTGCCCACGATAAACTTGCGCAACAACGCAAAGAAAAATGTGTGATAAAAATGGGCGTTAGAGGTCCATGAAAAATCAATCGAAAAAGAATCGACGCGGGGAGGGTTCGAACGGTGAATTTCCATTAAGAGCCGAAATCGGAGACTCCTCGGCCTTCCGTTCCCGAAAGATTAGCAAGTTAAATCGGTAATTTTTATAGCAACGGGTGAATCGGCATTCGAATCGAGTGGAAATGAATCCGGCGACGAGAGCTTTCAAGCTCAGGGAGAGTAAGATGGGGTCCCGTTCCCGCGCGATCGAACGAATAAAAACGATAAATCAGGATTCGATGGACTTACCTGCCATGGGCGTAGAGATACACAACCATGCTGGAGCAGAGTACGAGGAGAGACGAGAGAGCGAAAAGTGCTAGAGTTACGTGCGGATTGAGCAAGAAGTAAGAGTCCCCGAAGAAGGATGATATCGCGCTAGTGGTCGTCGCGACGGTGCGATGTCGGAGGAGCGGCAGCACCGTTAGTGGCCCGACCACTTGAATCTTCGCGTACATCCGAGAACAAAACACGAATCGTTAGACGAAACGCGTTTCTCCGCGTTTCTCCAAAGATACAACAGTCGCGACTGTACACACAACGGTTCAAAAATATCGAAACTTAAAGATTCGGTAATAACGCAGTACGTATAAACAATGAGTAGGAGGAGGGTACGTTTTCGGAGAGGAAAGGCGAAGAAAGTTTACCTTGTAGAGGACGGACATGCCAGCGTAGGCCAGAAGGCTCTGGGCGGAATTCGCGACCAATTGGAGACTGAAGATAGTGCCGAGTGCCTTGTTGCAGGACCAGAAAACGGCTGGATATCTGACCGAGTAAACTCCAAGGGCGACGGCGTAATTGAGGTACTCGAGGCTGACGGGACCGTAAGACTCGCCTGGATCGGAATATTTTCAGGAATCTTAACCCGTGTGGATTGGCATCGACGCGCGAGGCGGAAACTTTCGTAACGTTTGGTGAAAGCCGCACGAATCGCCGCGTCGAACGAGCGCGCGACTTACCCGATCGCAGTTCAACGTCGAGTTCGTCCGGACGATCCAGGTCCGCCAGGCTGTTCATCGCGAGTCGGAGGCTCTGAGCGGTGTTGTTTCCATCCCTGTTGGCTTGATTCGCCCGGGAGACGGCGGACTTGGCCCCTCCGCTTTTTATCCTCGATTTCCCTCTGAGACTTTCGTTTCTCGCGGTATCCCTGACGTTGCCGGTGGACGCGGAGGCTGCGGCGGCAACTTTTCCGGAACTCGAGCCGGACGATCTTGATTTTCCAACCGTCCGGGGTGGAGGAGTGCTCGTCGTTGGATCGCCTCGCCCGAGGGTGACCGACTCCCGAATCTTCGAGATCGTTGCGCTCCTGGTTGCCGTTTTAGCTTCGAAGGAGGAAACGGTCGGTCCGGCCTCGATTTCTGTCGCTGTCGTTCGAGTTCCCGACGCCGTCGAGGAGGACTTTAACGCCGCGTCGAGGATCGGACTCTTGTGATTTTTGGACGACGTTTCATCAGCCGAAGGAACGATCGTTCGCGTTCGCGGACTCGTGACGCGATATCGCGCCTCGTCGCGATCCTCCTCCTCCTCTTCCTCCTCCTCCGCCTCCTCTGCCCCCTCGTCGTTGTCCTTGTAAGGGCTGGACGTTACGAAAGGCTGCGCCGTATGCGTCCCCATACCACCCAACGTGCTCAAATTCCCCGGAGGATTCATGAAACCCAGAACCACCAACCTGTCGCGGTGCAACACGACCCAGTCCAAATCCGTCCGCCATATCGCTTCTGCGAGAAAACAGACGGGCAATGTTGTTGTTACGCATCGAAAAAATCTGGCCGTCCACCCGGTCGTTTCGATTAATCGGAGATGGCTGTGAAAGCAATTTCACTCCAAAATCCAAACGAATCACAATTTTATCAACGCGTACGCTCGCGTTGGTTAAACAAAATCCAGGCCTCTGGGAATCGGTTTCGAGAAAACCCAAACAACGACCGCCTTGATCGCGAATCAATGTTTCGACAGGAGACGAACAAAATTCAGTCATTAATGGAAATATAGCGAAAGGGGAAAACGACGCATGATCGGGATAACCACAAATTTAATAACACATCCGCGTTTAATGTTGCGACGTTTCGTTCCCTTTGAAAGCGGTTCGTATACGATAAAATTGGATCGTTTACACGAAGCTAGGGATTGTAGCGCGCTCGTAAATGGCGGCTCCACGCGAATACATTCGTGCGGAAATAACACGAGAGAGTACGGGCTACCGTACGGTGTGTATCGTGTCATATCGTATTGATTTTGCGTGGCCAAAGGGAAACGCCGGACGCGTAACTCTGCTATCAATGGTCAGCTTGAATGAATACTGATTTTGCCCTGCACTCGGAAAAGCGGAGCGAGCGAGATAAATTTTCTCTCGCTTCGTTTCCACAGAGCGGAAGTCTGCGAGGCAACGGTCGCGAAAGACCATTGATTTCTACTCCAAACTCCATTTCGCGTTCACTTACATATATATATATATATGTATATGGATATACGCAGATATCGGTAGAGCGCGAACCGCGAAAATCAAGAGCGAAACGTTTCGACCATCTCCGGCTCTCGTTTGCGGTTCCCTCGAATATTTATGTATACATAGATATATTCGGTAAACAGTCTTGCAGTCGGAGCAGGCTCGAATTTCCACGCGTAACAGAACCAAGCGACGGCTGTACGATTTGAGAAGCCTTTGTTCCTCGCTTCCCTTCGATACCACTGTTTTTTCCATCAATTTCAGATTCGTTGCGTTTTCACGCAAATCCGTTGAGCCAATGCGATAATCGGTTGAACTTTACACGCGTTTTTCCAAACGTTTTTCGTTTGCTTCCGAATCTTTTCGTTCTACCGTTTCATCGAATAAAAATAATATTTCTGCAGATAGAAAATAATACTCCGCGATGAGACAGAGAACGCACGGAATTCTCTAAATTTAGTAACAATAGAAAATAATTCTCAAACGTAGATATCGATCCAACGGACAATTTTCAAAGCTACGACGAGAAACTTTGAGAATCAATAATTCTTGCGATAATCCGGGCGCTCGAACTTTCAATTAATTACGTATCAATAACGGAGATGGATCGAGTCGGATGAGAAGACGAAAAAGTATCAGGATTACGAGAGAGACATCGCCGGGCAATAATTCGACGCATCGGGATGTACCGTTGAGCTTGCTATCGGGGAATCTTAATGGAATAAGTCTTGACGATGCATCAACGCCAAGACGCGGGGTACCGCGCCTCGAGAGTTTCGGCGGTTCTGGATCCTGGTCGTCTGGGAATAAACGGGGCGTTCTGACGTCGGACGAGTTCACCTTCGAATATCAGTGCCTCGACGGAGGGTGAAAATTATCGAATTAGAACTCCCGAGTCTCATATATATATGTATATTTATATACATACAGGGTGTCCAACGACGGAACGTCATCCTTGAACGGAGGGTTGGTTATGAAATTCCGAACGCCTGCCGGAGCAGCGCTCCCACCGACCCTTGCAAACTCGCAAACTAAACTTAACGGATGATACTCGTCCGTGGAACACCCTGTATATATACAAAATATAGATTATCGCGGTTTGAGGAAGCGCTTCCGAGGGAATCGTCTCGATAACGAGAACCGAAGGGACGATAAACCACACGGAGAAGTTTGAGCCCTCGGAGAAATCGCTGTAGGTATATCCTGCACAGCCAGCGCTACGTCAGAGACGCTTTCCTTCGAATAACGTTTCCACTTTTGGATTCGGTCTCTCCGACGAGCGCCCTCTTCCCAGTCTCCCTGATTCTCCGTCAATGTTGCCGGCTCTGCCTCATACTTGTCCCTCTTTTCGTGTTTGCGCGAAGCGTTATTTAACGTAAACTAATTAGGAAATGTAATTCCCGAGGGGCGTGGGCAGCGTGCCTCGAACGCGCCTCCGTCCAGCATCGGGAAACGAAGAAGCCTGCAATCAAGCCCGAAAAGAGAACACGATCCAAACAAAATCAAGGTTGGCGGAAGAGGACGGAGGGAAGGAGGACCGCGGTAAAAGACGCGAACGATAAGCTCGGAGGCGGAAAGAGTCCTCCCCCCCCCCCCTGCTCTAACATTCTATAAGCGGCGAATGTCTAACGGAGGAAAGCGACGATGAATTCACCCGGGATTACGAGTGAACGATTCTCTTCTGGTGTATCGTGATTCTCGGTGGGGAAATATCACAAAAACCCAAACGAAATTTGGCCAAGGAAGAAGCGTACAAGCTCGAAGAAAAATCCACTCTTATGGCACTCTTTTCCGCATCGTCAAAATTCGGAAATTCCAAGAGGCACGCGCGACAACAGATGGGACGATCAACGACCGGTTCATCCTTAAATTTGTACGTTTTGCATAAATCGATGCTACTAAATTATGGAAGACGATGAAATACAAAATATAATAATAATACATATTTGTAAGGTTGGAAAATGTCGATGTTACCTGAGAAGCGTGTTCGAGAGAACGTCGCGTTTATCGACGCGCTTTTATACAAAAGCTGTATAAAACGGGAATAGGATTTAGCGACGGGGAAAGCGAGATCTCGAAGGGGTCAAGGGTCAATTTACGTATGAACTTGAATAACCCGGTGGAAAGAGATACGCGGTAAAACCACAATCCGCAAGAGTACCGAAGAAGACGACGGGAGGAAGAGAGGGAAGACGGATAGCAGGGCTCCTGATAGTACGCGCGCGCGCGCGCGCGCGCTCTTCCGAGGTGCAAAAGCGCAGGAGAGGAAATGCACGGCGCGGTACGTTCGAGGGTGCAAACGCGTGGGTGTGCGCCCGTACGTAGGTACAAACACCTGGCCGATCAATACGCTCGCGAGAGTCAGGACGAGGAAGACTCGCCTCCGGCGCTCTTCTCCTCCCTTTATCGCGTTCAAGTACCACCAGGATACGCCGTAATAAGAGAATCGAAAATCGAATCACACGCATTTCCCTTTCCTATTTTCCTCTGTGCAGTTCGGCAAATGGGATAAGAGATTGAGACGCGTCTACCGGTATACCTCCTGTGTATCTGTTTCCGTGAATATCCGGTCGCACTTTCGCTAGTGGAAAGTGCCAAGTACAAGCGAGCGCGAGCTGGTTCAACGACATCGTTCGGATACGATTGATCGCCAACGACCGTCTCTAGCAAAGTAGTTTCGTTCAATAGCGAAATGACTCTACAACGCCCAATAATCAATCGACTAGGTTTTGTTTGGGTTTGACTCGATTTCCATGTCCTACCAAATGGCTCGAATTGATTCGCTTCGTTCGTTCGTCTCAAATATTTGAGCGACGTTATCAGCGTACATATATATATATATTGCCAGCGATCTACGCGGTTCTTTACGCGAGTTTGGTAATTTTTTTGTTTTTTTCGCAATTTGCGCGTAATATATTCAAGATGAATAAATAAAATGTAAAAATTGGAGCGCATACTGGATGTATCGGAGACCGAGGAAGAGAGATAGGGAGGGAGAAACCGTGCACGATATTGGCTGGGAGCTCCTCGTCTCGCTTAATCACTGATTCGAGCACCCAGAACTCTTAAATATTTATGAGTCCGCTCCCGGAGTACGAACGTTAAGAGAGGCGCGAACCTGGAAGGAGGAAAGTCGATAGTGCACTTGACGATAAATCGAGAGAAGGCTCCGAATTCGCGAATTCGTCATTGATGCGAGGATCGAAAAAGATAATTACGCTCGAGCCAAGATACGCCCAATAGGCAACAATTATTTTGACTCGAATTTGTCGGTGCATCACCCGCGGTATCTTTTTCCATCTCCCCGGTAGTCCAAGAATCCGAGAAATCGATGAATCGCCGACACCCGGGACTAATTGATCAATCAACGATAATCAATAAATACGCGACAGCGCGAGCGGAAACAGAAAGTTGCCGGACGTTTCCTTCGAAAGGACAGAAATAATTGATCGGACACGCCGGTTCTCAATCTCTATTCCCAATTTTAATGCGGAACGAGTGGACGCGCTGGGAGCGTCGAATAACTCGAGGCTCAATTCCGGCTCGTTTTTCCAATCATTGCTCCCGTCTCATTAAGCTACAGAGCCAGACTCGGTTATTCGCTTCGTTAAAGTTCCCGGGTGCTCTTTCGTCTCGGGAATTCCGACAAAAGGGGAAATTAAATATTTAATAAGGGGCTCTCTCGCGGGAGTGCAGCCAGTGCATCCGAGACACGAGGACGAACATCGGCACGGACGGAAAAATGAGGGACCGACGAAAAGCTTGAAAGAGACCGGACGCTCGATCCTGATTAACATTTTTAATATTAACCGAGCGCGGATGTATCGGGCGAGTACAAAGCAGACTCCGGATCATGGATATATCGAGTCACAGCTGCGTCGCGAACGCCTCGACGAGTGTAAAAAAAGAAAATGGTTTTTCATTCGTCTCTCCGAAGCGCTTCCAGTTTTGATAATTTCCAGTGAATCGTCGGGTACACTGAAAACGGTCACGCGCGCTCGGAGTCGAGCTCCTCCGAGTTAAATCGTAGACGCGACGCGTCGAGTTGAAACGATATAAATTACTGTTTTATTACGATTACGAAACGTTTGTACATTTTTCGAAAGAACGGTAGAGGACTCGTCCTGCAAACGGGTCGGACGGTCATAGGAATGGCGTTCGAAGGGCTTCCTTTTCGAAGAGCGTTTATCCCGCGAGGTTGCGAGCTTTATTCGCGGGTACTACCTACCTACTCCAGCCGGGATCTTTTCATTTTATCGCGGGAGTTGGCGGAGCGATAAAAAGTCAAGCAACGTTGGATAATGTACCAACCAAGCGGAGGATAAAAAGCGCGTGAGGTGTCAAATCCCGCGAGGTTACGCGCGCGCGGAATAAAAACCCGGGGAGGAGGTTCTCGCGTTACGGGACACCCTAAAATACGATACAAACGCTGCCACGTCTGAAGTTTGCCCGCTGGCGCGCGCAAGATCCTTGACACGTTTTAAGAGGCCTCCGGGGAATCGCCGCTCCTTTTATTTTCCCTCCCTCCCGAGCGTGCCTTCTTCCTCGCGATAAGAAGGGAGATAAGAGGACGGAGCCCAAAGGGTTCGCAGATTTCAAGGGTTGAAAGCCGTAATCTTGGCCCTACCGAGCTTTTCCGGCCCCTCGTCGATCGAAGCCCCCCCCCCCCTCCCTTTTTTTTGGCTTCCCGAGAATCGGTATTCTTCCGTCCTCGTAATAGCGACAAACAGGCGCGGAAGGGCGCGAAACGAGTAAAAGGACGGAGAAAATCCGGGGTGAAATAATCTCACGCGTTAGGTAAATTTTTTAGCCCGTGGGAGGATCGCTCGTTTTCTCTCTTGTTTTTTCATTTTCTTTCCGAGCACGTTTCTCGGACCGGAACTTTAGGAATTCCTTTCCGCGCAGCGGCAGTGCGAGAGAAATACGCGTCGGACGAAACCTACCCTTTCCCTCTCTGTCAATTAACAATTTCCGAGGACATTTTTCGGTACGCGGTCTTGAATATGGCAAGACCTTCGTTGGGCGGTACATTCAGGAAAAACGTGAGACGGCGTTTTGCAAAAGAAAACCATCGGTTCGGAAAAATCTGAGAAAGCCCGAGCGTGGAGTATTTTTTTAAGAGCCTTCGTATCCTTTCGAAGAATCAATATTTTTTTTGACTCGTCACTTGTCACTTGTTCACTGCGCTAATTCGTAAACTCCGTCGCTACGATAGCTACCGTAAGCTGCAGCAGGGTAAAATGTCCAAAAATTAGTCTAGAAACGTTTTTCGCATTTTCCCAGTCTAATTTTGTACTCTCGGCAAAAACTCGGGCATATTCGTAATCAGCGGAAAATTTCCGATCAAATACACCCTTTTAATACTTAAAAAACGGAAAAAAAATTTTTTCGACCTCC
>JAPYZI010001838.1:0-18859 GCA_030523105.1 Ophioninae sp. A BG-2022a | reverse complement strand
TGATTACGAATATCATAAAATTTTTGTCGAAAGCATGGAACGAAGCAAAGAAAAACGTGTTTTAAAGTGTTTTTTACGATTTTTTCATAGAAATTTTGGTCTTTTGGGGAAATTAATGATAGATTCGTGTTCAGGGAATCAAATTACATCGTAAAGGACCTATAAAAAAAATATTAAAAATCAAAAAATTTTTTCGATTTTTGGGCAAAATACTTTTTTCACTAAATCATCGATAACTTTTTTTCCTTTAGGATTTGGCACTCTACTCTACGCTCAATCTCTTCGTTATCATTTTCCCTACAAAATGTTTTTTTAATAATTAAAATCCGATGATTTTTCGATTTTTCGATTTTTGCAAATTTTTCCATACATACCCCTTTGCGTTTTTTTTAGCGATTTTTCAAGTGGACTTTCCGGGAAAACTATTAGCGATATCGATACGAAACCAACGCCATTATTTAAGTTAGGCGAAAACCTTTTCCAAACTCACTAAATGAACCTCCATAGCATATAAGAAGCCCACTGTACGACCTTTTGAAATATCGTGATTTTTGAGATTTCGGAAAAGTGGCCGGGGAAGTCGAAAAATTTTTTTTTTCCGTTTTTAAACTTTTAAAAGGGTCTATTCAATCGGAAATTTTCTGCTGATTACGAATATGCCGGAGTTTTTGCCGAAAGTACAAAATTAGACTGGGAAAATGCAAAAAAACGATTCTACAATATTTTTTTGACACTTTTCTCTAGACACGGAGATTTCTGTACATCAAATATTGCTTTGTATTAAATTTCCCACCCTGTATATTAAATATACTTGATGGTCGACGATCGTTTTATTGGATAATTAAAATTGACGATTCCGGTGACAGGCGACGCGTTGAAATTGAGGCAATTAACGGTTGCATCAGGATTGGATCGCTGAAACGACCGGAGCATCATTATTTCGGGGAAGTCGTGGCCGGGGGAAGTCGAACATCGAAAGACGAAAACCGCACGTTCGTAAAGTTGAACCGGTAGATTTTCGTTTAGGTCGATTGAAGTTTCGCGAGGTTGAAAACAGAGGACAAAGTTTTGCCGAATATAGAGAGTTGACCAAACCGAGCAAATGTTGAACCCGAGTGTGTTTGACGTTGGGGTGACGTGCCACGTGAATATAAGAGCTCGGCAAATGGCCAATATTCCTATTGGAGGGATACATCGAGGCCACTGGCCGAATTATATTCGGTTACCGGAGTTCCCAGATACGAGGCATGGTCATTGGCTCTGCAGAGCTGACAATCAATTTCGAACGATGATTTACTTGTTTTCGAGTACCTTTCGGGCGCCATTTTTTACCCCGGCAAATTCAATTACCATTTTGGGTCACGAGAAATTCTATCCGTCCCAAAATACCGTGATTCAATTTAGCCCGAAAAATAAAAAATGGCACTTTTTGTTTGGGTGTCATTTTCATTCCCGAGGAATTTAATTGCCATTACGAGTCACGCAAGATTCGATCTGTTCCGAAATGGCAAACCTCGATTGTCCGCAAATTGAAATATCATTTTTTTCCGTCAGAGTGCCATTTTTTCAGGTACCATTTTTTCGTACATTTTTTACGGGTACCATTTTCACCGCCACGAAATCTTACGATGCAATATCGGTCAAGGAAAAACGGCACTTTTTCCACGCAAAAAATGTCACGTCACCGAATGACGGCGCGATAATTTATTCGGAAACGAGTCGAACATCGACGCTACTGGGTCGGAGCTGTCAAACGCCGAAACGGACGGAATTCTCGGTAGCTTTTCTCGTTTGCTTGGGATTCCCCGTTTGGCGAGGACGAGCGAGGATCTGCGAAACCGCAAATCCGAGATCCTTTGAATCGAGATCACGTCCCTTCTGCGGTTTCTATTAAGAGATCCTTCCCCTCATACCAGAGATCCGCAAATTCCAACCGTTTCGTCTAACGAAAATAATTTCAATAATCATAATAATAACAATAAATAATTAGCTAATAAATAAAATAACGTTACATAGTTTGCGAACGATTATGTAACGGAATAAATAAATAATAAGCATAATAATAATGATCTTTATATTTAAATAAATTAAATGAAAATATTAAAAATGTTCAACTATATTAAAGATGATATAATAATTTTTGTGATATTATTATCACAGCCTAGACGTTTTCCCGAAAAGCACGATATCACGTGAATGTCATCCATAAATATTGTTGAAGAAAACTTTTTTAATCTGTTTGATTAAATTCTGGGCTGTTGCAATCTTTTCCCTCTCCCTCTCTTTCTCTCCTTCCCTCCCTTCCCCCCTCCCCCTCCTTCCGCGTAACTTACTTCAGTAGATTCAGTTAGAAAACAGTGCAGACACGGTACATTGGAGATACACCAAGATAAACAATGTAAAGACTTTATAACCGAAAAATTCAATTTTCGAATCGAGGAAAGTAAGATTTTAATTCGTGGTTTTCCATGAATTAAATATACTTATCTTCTTTGTATCAAATATTATTTAACATTATTAATATCATGTCAATTATGATTGTTAATAAAATAAACATTAATAAATTTTATAAAAATGATTTTAATATCAACTGTCATTGAATTAATTTTATTATTAAAATAATGATAAAATAATCTATCAATAATTTAATTTATTTGATTTATTAATGTATGAATAATTTTATTTGAATAACATTTTTTTTTATGTTTATAGCAATGATTATTAAAATTATTATATTGAAAATTCTTTTATATTTACGTTTTATTTAATCAATCTTTAATTCAATCGAATAATAATTACTCTAATTTAATAGCAAATCGAAAATAAAAATTGTCGGAACGTCACAAATTTGAGTATCCCCCGATTGAACGGAAGGATGTGCGGTCATTGAGGAACTTGGTGGACGTGTACAAAGGGCTCTGGAATTGTCAATGAACTATCTACATTGGCATGGTGGGGTCGTGTATTCTCGGGATCACGGATATCCAAAATTGATGACGTGACAGGCTCAATCGAAGATACCCCAAGGATGAAGCCGCAGGGAATACATCACGTGGTTATTACTCGACATTGTGCCGAGTGACATCTTGCAGATGCACGTGCTCCGTTTATACGACTCCTACGTATATATGTACAGGGTGATGTACAACTACTACAATTTCCTTTGTGATCGCCCAGTGTACATTGTTTTATTTTTTCAAAAAGTTCGACGATAAATCTGTTGACGAATTTACCTCAAAAGTGCAGTTAAAAAATGGCGAGTTTGCGATGCAATTTGTTTTTTCTTAAATTATTTGTTTTTCCTAAAAAATAAAAATAAGTCGACGAGCTATGCTAATGAATTTTTTTCAAGCATCGAAACGGTTTTGCAGAGAATTTATTCTACTTTTCAAAACCGTCCTTTAACTTCCTGTGCGACCATTGATCGCCGAGACATCTTTTATTAATGACGACAGGCGAAAAATTCCAAAAATTTACTTAAATAAATCATTAGAAAATGTAATTAAAGCTGAATGAACAAGCTATATGATGTATGCCTTAATTTTAACGAATAAAAATTTGCCAGCCTGGAGACCCTTAAAAGCGTTTTGCTGTCAATGAAACGTCCTGTACATTCGCCGAGGAAATTCTGATTTCTGTGGATCACCCGGTATACGTATTTACACGTACAAACTGCAACTCGTATACAGGGGAGAATTTGCATGACCCAATTAACCACCCTGAGTAGTTGTGCTGTTCTGGCGCTGTTCCTTTTGCCGACCTCGCTCCACGATCTTCGCCAACCACTGCTGATACCTGTATCAGTGATCTGCCACTGTATCCACGTCGTTTCGCAACAAGGGAGGGAAAAAACAGATCGCGGAGATCGAAAAAGGAACGCAAACTTTGGAGGGATACAACCCAGTGGTGTATCACAAAATTCGCCCAACATGAGAATTTTTTTCTCAAAAACTATTGGTCCGATCTCATCCAGGTTTTTTTATTCGATTGTACACATGTTCAGGTATATTCGTAAATTTTTTCGTAAGCGTAAACAAAAAAAGGAACGCAAACCTTGATGCGATACAGCCCAGTGGATCATAAAAAAATTCGCGAAATTTGAGAATTTTTTTCTCAAAAACTACTCGTCCGATTTCATCCAGGTTTCTTTTATTCGATTATACATATATTCATGCATATTGATGAATTTTTTCGCAAGCTTAGATCGAACCAGGGAGCTTTTAATGGGGGCCGACAAAAATAATGTACCTGGTTGGCACAGTTTTTGATCCTTATTATTGCATGCAGTCGGTTGATTCTCGAAAAACCAATATCAAAACGTTTCCAAAAACGTACTGTGTAAAGCCATTCCCACAGTAGGATAAAAAAAATCGTTTTTTTCAAAATGGCGCCAATAGAAATATTCTGTCGTTTAAAAACTAAAATTTCAACTCTTCTGACGTGACAAAAAAATAATTGTACCAACATTTTGGTTTGTTTGGCTCAAGCCGTTAGTAAAAAAAATATTGTACCCAAATTTTAGTTCGTTTGGGTTACGCCGTTAGTAAACAAAAAAATGCTACCTAAATTTTGGTTCGTTTGGGTTAAGTCGTTTCCTGAATATTTTGGGATCGTTCTCAAACATTATTTTTAATGTTTATGAATTAATGGTAAATATAAGTTTTTAATTCTGTAAAAACGGGAGGGGGGGGTGACTTCCGGGCCCAATTAGACATGACTGGGAGCGAGAATTCCGTTTTGCAGTCAACAGAGGGAAGCAAGCTCACAGGGAATCCGCGTGATGAGAGATTAATCGAATACACATCGCATACCCTTCGGTACGTAGTCTAGCGAGCAACCAAACGACTGGCAACCGAAATCTTTGGTTGGTCCATGGCGGTACCATGTTGGAATTCAAAGCTTCCAATTCTGGTTGAATATCTCATTGATTAAAACCATCCTCTTTCGATATAAATTTATCGCCACTTGCCTCGATATTTATTTGTTATTTAATAAACAGTAATTATTTAATTATAATAATTTTATAATTATTTATAAATATATATTTCTTGTTAGAAAAATCCATAATGATAAATAAATATTATTTATTATTTATTATTGTTTGTTATTATTCATTTTGGTTCACAAATGTGTATTTTTTTAAAATTATGTTTTATTATTATTCATCATGATCTGTAATTATTCATTATTATTTATAATTAAGCTAACGAGAGGACAGAGTTTACTTACCGACTAGAATAAAAATAAATGCCGGATCAAGGGCAACATTCGTCAGACGAGAGAGATTGTTGAACGTGTCCTTTTCCTTCCAGGCCCAAACACCCACCGCCATGATTCCTAAACCGACCCACTGTAATCACAGAAAAATGGACAACCTCGTTATCAAACAATTTATTTTTATTTATTTAATTCTATTGCAATGCCAAAGTACTTGGCAAAAAAATGATATTCAAAAAAATCACTGTCAAGATTATTTCGACAGAAATGTAAAAACTGTTCTTTTTAGTCATTTTTACATAAATATTTTTTTTCTTAATTTTTAAAGAAAAAGTGTTTGTTTCAAAAAAATTAATTCTAAAGTATTTCGTAAAATATTCCATACAAAATACAAAAATTTTGGAAATTTTTGAACACGATAAAATTCACGAAATTTTGTAAAACCATTGTTTATCAATCACATTTAAATTTCACATGTTTAAAATTCTCTTTAAATGTCAAATTAAAATACATCCAATTTTTTAATTTCGTAACAAAAAATATATTTACATTTCGAAATATATAAAATAAAATACATAAGAAAAAAAGATAATTAATTAAGAATATGTTATCAAAAAATAAAACAATATACGAAATGACGAATGCAAAAAAATAATATTTTCCAAAGAACGTTGAAAACGAGACGGCGAAACTCGAAAAAACTTTCAATCAAGAACATCCATCGGACGTTTGTGGAAAAAAAAAAACCTCGGCATCCTCAATCACTCATGTGGGAAACGATCGATCCTTTTTCCGAACCGGAAATGGTAGTGTGTTTGGATTGATATTCACACACGAGTAGAAAGAATCCAGTTTACTTGAGTTACTTTTTGCGCATGCGCAAGCAAAAAAATGGAACACTGTAATATCGCGATAAATATTATTGTCTCGGAGGTGCACCTGAAATGAGCTTTTTTCGCGTGCTCCCTGCTAACAAGCCACGTTGCGTCGTACGTGGGTCAGATTTACACGCGCGGATACAATTTCCGCTGAGTCCAAACTTTCGCGAACCGCGCTTCCTCCTCTCGGCTAAATGATTATTTTTTTTTGTTCCACGATTCCACTTTTTATCGGAAAAAACCAAGTGTTGTTAAAAAACTTTGGCCGCCCCTTAAATTCACCTCCGAATTTACCATGTCGCGATAAATTTGACGTTTTTTTTTTTGCCCGCAAATGTTCCTTTATCGCTATTAGAGAAATCTGATAAAATCGGAGTAATTCATTATAAAAAAAAAGTTATGACGATTTACATATTTTTTCCAACCAAAAACGTTTCCAAAATATTTGTATTCTTTTCAATTTTGTTTTTTTTTTTTTAATTTTTGAATAATAATTATTATTGACATTGATAACATTTTTTATAACGAAATAATACTCGTTGAATGAAGTATTATCTTATAAATATAAACATTATAACGAAAATAACATTAAAATAATAGTAATAATAAATCTAATAATAATTGTTTGTAAGTAAAATAAAAATAACAACTATATAAATTATAAGAACATAGGTATGCAACTAATTATTTGTCTACATCTCGTCGTCGTTGTTATTCATTATTATTATGATTAATATTATCATCGTTATAATTTATTTTTCTAAGCAAATAATTCGTCCGTCTCATTATTATTCGTTGTTATATTTATGCATAGCCAAAATAAATTACGAAAATTAAAAAGAATAATAATAAAAAAATACTTCCAAAAATTCTTAGGTATTATTATTAATATTATTATTATAATCGTTATCAGTTCTTTTTCAATGCAAATAAATTCTTCCATCTTAATATTATTTGTTGTTATATTTACGCATAGCCCAAATAAATTCCGAAAATTATGAAAAATAATAATAACAATAATAAAAGTCATAATTTAAAAACTGAAAATCTTGCTTTCCGTTTATCTCGGGAATGGCCAGAATTCATGAGGAAATGAGCGAGCCAAGGAAATCGGTTAAATCGGATATTAATGCTGCGTATAAAGATTATTGGACTGGGAAGTATACGAGGGAGTGTGCGAGTTGGATTTGGTAGAGCAGACGATATTCAACGTACATACGGAGGCTCTTAGGACGAGCCGTTGGCTAATCAATATCGCGCTCGCATGCGTCTAGACGCGTTTACATCGTTCGTATTGTTACGATGCACTAAAAGATTCGTCCTCGGGTCCTCGCGTATGCGCGAAATTGATAACTTCAAGTGCCCATATTCGAACGCTCCAAACTCGGATTGCCTCACTTCGCTGGATACGAGAGAGTTATGCCAATCTTTTTTTCTTTTTCCTCCATCATCCCAACACCGATAAACTCCGCGTCGTAACCCGTGGATATTAAAAAGGGACGACAGCTCGTCCTCTTACGGGCGAAAACCACGTTTCGCGATAACCTAACCGTATATATTTTTATTTTTTTTTTTTCCCATATTTTTACTATTTTTTCCATTTTTCTCGTTTTTTCCGATCAGTTTTCATTTTTTTTTATCAGGTGTTTGTATCTTTTATTATTTTTTTTTTTTTTATTTAAAAGAATAATAATTATGAAAACATTTTTTTTCTGGGGAATTAAAGGGTAGAAAAATATTATTTATTGAGGAAATTTGGGGTAAAAAGATTTGGGGAATAAATGTACAAATGTTTAATTATTTATTTTTCTTAAATTTTGTCGTTTCTTCCACGTCGAAATTTTAAATATTCCTTGAATTTTTTAATTTTACTTTTCCTTCAATTTACAAATTTTCCTTGGCTATCAATTTTGTAATAGTTTTTTTCCATTAAATTATGTCATTTCCCCCGCATCGAATTTTTCAATATTCCTTAAATTTTTTAATTCTCCTTTTCATCCGATCTTCCTTTTAAGCGTTAATTTTTTATTTCACTTTTTGAATAATTAATATACGATATTATTCACACTTAAATTCACACAAAGACGCGAATGTATATACCAAATACATACTCAAACAAATATACGTTGGTATATACGGTTTTCGGTCGATGAATCAGCGAAGCTGCTGAAAAGCACCTTCACGGGCGTTGGTAAAGATTTTTAGATAATCCTAGCACGTAGCGCAGTTAGCGGGCGCTGCAAATTGCATTAATTAAAAGCTGGCTGGCCGGGCCGGAATCGATGCCGGCTATAACGCGTTTATATTTCGGTTTCCGACGAGGCTACCGTCGTTTAACGTGTAATACGACGCGCCGACTAACTCGTCCGGAAGAAAACAGATTTTTACGAAAAAAAAAAAAAAAAAAAACTCGTTTCGATCTTGTTCATCTCGATTTTTTTTTCACGAAAATCCGATCAGTCGAGCAGCATCGACGACTCATTGAATTTATTGATCGAAATTATACTCTCCAGCGTCATCTTGATTCGCTCATTTTATTAATTTTATTAATTTTATTTATTATATTTACACATTTTATTTTTTATGTGATTTTTTTGTATTAAAAAATATTGGTTATTTACAATTTGTCTCTTTTTTCAAGTTTCAGATACTCATCGAAAAAAGATCCCTTGACTTTTGGGAAAAATTATGTTCTTGATCAACCCATCCCTCCTTTTTGTATTTAACAAATCGATCGATTAGCTATTAAATTATGAGCTTATTAATCAGCACTCCTATTTTATGAATTTCCATTCAATTTTAAGACCTGTATTTATAGTAACCGTTTCAATAATTAAGTAAGTATCAATAACATTATTATTATTATTATTATTAATTACAAGAATTACTATTCACTTAATCGATCGAATTTAACTGATTATTATTCATTTAATTGTTTGATCAATATTCATTAAAAAATCAGGAATAATAATTAATCACTGATAAGTTTCAAATATTTACGAAAATAATTTTTCTTATTAGTATAAAAATTCATCAAAATTCAATTACATCGTTAACTAATTACATTGAAACAATCGCCGAAAATTGAATTGAAAACTTTATCCTTAATTAACGACACGAAGTAATCCATGTATATGTTTCAACCATTGAAACGAGCGATTCGAGCGAAAAAATTAAAAAAAAAAAAAAAAAAATAAAGAAAAAAAAAAAAAAAGAAAAAAAAAAAAAAAAAAAAAAAAAAAAAAACTAAAAAAGCACTCGTTGGTTTCTCGCGGACCCGAGTTGTCTCGAGTGCCAGCCAATATCGGTTCATCATCGTACAATCACAATTGAACGTGAGAGGAAGTTAAATGAAAGTGGCGAGAGGGGGTGGGGGTTTCAGGAACGAGGAAAAGCTTTCGCCCATTAGGAAATTGAAACGCTCGAACAATTTCTCGCAGTTTCGTCTGCGAGGTGAGTGAAAAAAAGTAAAATAATAATAATAATAATAACAATAATAATAATAAAAATAGCAACAATAATAAAACGTAAAAAAGGCGCAACTAGGCAGAATCGGGGGAGTAAGTGGAGCGGCTTTTAAGGAAGTGGATGGGCAAGGAAAAAAAAAGAACAAAAAAAAAAACCAAAAAAAAAAAAAGGAAAAAGTGACGGGGGTACGTACGATGAACAACAAGTTGGAAACTTTCAGGCTCAATTAAACTCAAACAAACTCGGAGACGTCCGCGTGGGAAAATGGGGTAACACTTTTGCGCAGCGGCGGAAGTGCTGATGGGATGTGGGTTTGGGGGAGGGGGAGAGGTGGCGGCAGGAGAAAGAGGAAAGGGGAGTTTGGAACGTCAACTCCGGAATGACGAGGGTGTCGAATGCAGCGCTAAGATGTTTTATACATGTTCGTGAATGGTCGGTTTGCGAATTTTTAAATGGGCAAAAAATAACGCTTGTGAGAATTATTTTTTTTTATATTTATGGTAGATGTAATTGGTCACTGCGGTGAGGATCGTTGTGACAGGGAAAGGGATTTTATGGAGATTGGATTTATAGGGAATTTAATTGAATTGAATTTTATTTATGATTGGATTGATATGTTTAATTGATTTTGAATTTGAGAGCAGCGTAGAATTGAATACTGGATAGAATAGAATTGAATTTGATTTTTTTTTATTGATTTTAAATTTGACGGAGAAGCATATAATTGAGTGATTAATAAAATAGCATTGAATTTTATTTCGGAATTGATTTTAAATTTGAGTAATACCCGGAATTGAATAGTTACTAAATTTTATTGGATTCAAGAATTCGGAATTTATTTTAAATCCGAATGCAGCATACACTTGAATTTCTGTCCAATAATTTTACTCCAATTGCTACGTACTATTTTTATAATTTCTTGTTTTTTTTTTCTTCATTAAAAAACAAATTGAGAAATATATATTTTTTAAGATTAAAAAACGACAAATGTTGTGAAAAAAGGTTATCAAAAAAGGTAACCAGCGATCTAGATCATGCCGGACAAAAATTTCAAAAAAATGTGAAAGAAAGCGAAAAATTGAGATTTTCCTCGATATTTCAATAGAGAGGGAAAAAGAAAAAGAGGACAGACAGACCGATCACCGACGAGATGAAGAGAGAAAGAAAAATATTAAAAAAAAAGTAATGGAAATAACGTTCGAATAGGAAAATGAAGGCTGGTGCAGTCCTTGAAGCTCGGAAGTGGAAATAGTAGTGTGCGAGCAGACACGTGCACTGAAAGCATCAGGGAGGCTCGTCCCGATAATGCCGAGGCTGTGGACAATATAGTTTAAAGATAGCACGTATTTGGCTATCTCAAAGGGGAAACCATTCGCTTCAATGCAGCTGGTGCTCTCAATGTGACATGTTTACATGCAAATGCTAATGGTATAGTTGCGGCTCGTACAGCATCTCGTGCCGAGCCCCCGTAAATACCGTATACCTATCACACACCGAGCTATCTATACCTGTGGACCGCCCACGCATTCACTCGATCCACCTGATAATGGACACAAAAATTAAGACCCCAGTCTGTACATTTTATTTCAATTTATTAAGCTTTTTGAAACTTGATTTTAGGAAAATTTGAATTTTAGGGAAATTTTGATTTTTTCGAAACGTTAATTTTAAAGAAATTTGGGTTTGATTGATACTTGCATTTTAGGGAAATTTTGATTTTATTGAAATTTTAATTTTAAGGACATTTTTATTTCATTGAAATTGGAGTTTTAAGGAAATTTTGATTTTTTCGAAACGTTAATTTTAAGGAAATTTGGGTTTGATTGATACTTGCATTTTAGGGAAATTTTGATTTTATTGACATTTTAATTTTAAGAACATTTTTATTTCATTGAAATTGGAGTTTTAAGGAAATTTAGATTTTTTCGAAACGTTAATTTTAAGGAAATTTGGGTTTGATTGATACTTACATTTTAGGGAAATTTTGATTTTATTGAAATTTAAATTTTGAGAACATTTTTATTTCATTGAAATTTGAGTTTTAAGGAAATTTTGATTTTATTGAAACCTGAATTTTCGATTTAATTTAAATTTCAATTGAAAGGGAATTTTAATTTGATCAAAATTTTTATTTGTTTCATATTTTTATATTATAAAGATTGAAACAGTATTGAAACACAAATTTTATGCGCTTGAATTTGGTTATAATTTCAATTTATTTTTTATTGAAATTCAATATTTAAAATGTTCGATTGGAAATGTTATTTGATCTTTTCCTATATTTATGAAATATTTGATTGAAATTGAACGAGCCACTTCTACATTGGGGCACGAAAAACATGGCCATATTCCGATTTTTATTTATTGAAAACGAGTCGGATAAAATAAACAATTTTTTATAACATAAAAATTAATATTCTTTAAATCATAAAAAAGTTCTCGCGAAATCTAAAAAAAAAAATATGACTTCCGGTAGATGTTGACATTTTATTCATTTGATCGTAGAAATATGTGAATTTTTAAATTTAACACGAGTATTATGAAAATGAAATAAATTGGGTAGTCACTAAATTGTACGAGTCAATCGTAAACCTAAATAAAAAAATAATTTCCTTTTTCGTTCGAGCTGAATGATTAATTTGTTTATTAAATATTTCACATATTTCATGAAGAGTTCGTGGTATAATAAATTGCAGAGAGTATCACAAATGTGTTTTATGCTCGAATATCATTCGTCCTTGCTTGGTCGAGTAGAGCCCTTAATTGGCTCGATTGCAATTTCAGGATATTAAATGAACTTTATTACAGTCGAAGCAAAAAATAAAAAATTTCGCCGTGGACTCGTTTCGAATCGACGACAACGAGTGCTCATGCGAATATTCCCAATTTGTTTAATTCCACGGTAAATAATTATTGGTTGAACGCGAATTTATCATGAGAGCTATAATTCTGCAACAAAGTTCCTCTGGTAACTGTATATACGAATTCCAACCTCCGTGTACATAAAATTTACGTTTATCATATTTTTAATTTACTTTCGTCGTATTAATTTTTTATTTTCAAACTTTTTTTTAAATTGAAATTCTATAAAAACTGAAATATTATTGAAATATGAATGTTATTAAAATTTCAATTCTATGAAAATTAAATTTTAATACTTTATTTGATCATTAAACGAATTTATTGGAAATATTATTTAAAGTTAGTCCTTTGGATGTACAAAAAAGAGTGTAACGCAATCTTTTTGGCGAAAATCAAGAATATTTAAACAAATACGTATTTTTCAAAATAAGTAATATTTGTTCGTGTGAAAAATATGTTTTTTCTTTAAACTATAAACATTCAAAGATATTGAGGAATTGCGAAGAGATTTTTAATTGAATGGGAAAACAACAATTGTTGTGTTACAACCATTTTTTAAAATAAACTGAAGAGAGGAATACTCGATACTGGGTTAAATAATTTTAACTTAGTTAAAAATAAATTAAACAATTCTTTTATTTCCACTGGTGAGAAAAAAAAATTAAATTATAATTCTTCGAATGAAAAGTTCCACCGTTGTTTAATTAACAAATTAATTAAATCAATAAAATTTTCACATTAAAAATATTTCTTACTTTATTTATTAAATTAATTAATTGATTAATTAAATAAATAAATAAACAAAAATATTAATTGTAAAAAATTGAGTGTGAATTTATTAACAATCTTGGATATCGGGAGACTGTTGATTCATTGAAGAACCCGAAGATGGATCTTCGTAAAGTTTACTGAGAACTGGCATTCGCATCAACGTACGATTTTCGTTGTTGCACCTTTGGATCTTCACCGACGATACGAAACGCGAAGTGTGCAATGAAATTTCATTATTCCGTGGAACACGGAACTGAGGAATTCCATGCATATTTAACTCTGAAACGAGCTGCAACGTCCTAGAGTACGTTTCTTACTTCTTCAGAATGGAATTTCTTTTTCGAGAACTATACGAAGCGGCGAGCTTGTAAACTTTTAATTGTGCTTTGCGCTTTTAACCGAACAGTTAATCTTTTGATGATTAATATATGAGTACCGTCAATGGACCAGTATATGTGCAATTTTTTTATTCGAAATTTTTTTATCGTATTTTAATGGATTGTTATTTATTTATTTATTTATTCATTTGGTGAAAATTCGGAAGTGCAACTCCTGTCAGAATCGAGCCGATTTTTTTGTGTTTGTTTGGATTTGTTTGGGTTTATTTATATACTTATTCATTTATTTATTTATTGTTCTATCTTTATATGCATACTTCAAAATTCATTTTCAACGGAAAAAAAGCACAAATAATTTTTCTCGTCTTCCTCAGCATTTTTATTTCCACTGAAAACTTTTATTCTACTGCGAAAAAAGAAAATAAAAAAATGGGGAAATAAAAAATGATAATCCGAGCAGTATCAGAAATCTTCACCTAATTAATATTAGCAACAAGGAACTCGTCATAAAATGTGTTTTTTCGAGCATTTTCGGACTATATTTTTTATATACATAAAAAATATAAAAATATGTGTGAAAATAATTAAATTGGCGAGCCAAATGTGGCGTTAAATGTAGTGAATTAACGCTAAGCTTGGCAACGAAATTTCCGAGTTCATGAATATGAACGATCGCTCGCGAGTAGAGCTGTCACGACGCCAAGTGAACGTCGTCGAGAAAAAAAAAAAATCTCTAGTTCTTTACTATTGGATGGAAAATGTAAAATATTTTTAGTCTTCAGTGCTTGCACAGCTATTGCTCATAAAATCATAGGCCACGTTACTGTGAATAGTGTTGCATATTCATGCATACTTTTCCGATATTTATACATCGGCGACCCTCGTCTCGCGCCAGCGCCACTCCGCTGTTTATTTAACGCGAGGAATTTATTCGATAATTATTTATACTCTGGACGACTGTCGTATAAAGTCTGATGGCTGATGAGTGCTTCTTTTTATTCATTTTTCATGGCAAATATTTTTTTTCATAAAAGATACAAAATGAAACATTTATTTTCGTAAAAAATGAAAAATAAAATATTTATTTCCGCGAAAAATAAAAAATAAATTATTTATTTCCATAAAAAATAAAAAAATAAAATACTTATTTCGACAAAAGGTAAGAAGAAAAATTGTTCCAACAACCCAAAATGAACAATAATTTTTTGTTTGGTTTTGTTTCGTTTAGTCCATGGTGCATTCTATGATTTATAGATTCTAACTAAGAATGAAAAAATATACGAACTCATTTTCGTTGGAAAAATCTTCTTTTTAAATCTTTTTATCGAAAATAATAATTCTATTTCGTCAAATAATAAAATACATATAAATAATTTTCTAATAAATTAGATCGATTAAATAATGGATCTAATTTATCAGGAACTCATTTATATTCCTGATAAATAATTTAATAAACAATAAAATAATAATTATTTAATATAGAAATAATTACGTGATCAATTAGATGCATTTAACAATCTATCTAATTAATCAAGAAATTATTTATATTCTCCATTGTCGTACAGTCTGAAAAATAAGAATTAATATTGTTAATTAATTTTTTTTTAGAAATTTTTCAAATCACGTTTCCATAAATTACGAATTTTGAGTAAAAAAAAACAAGAAAACGTGATCAATTATTTGTGTAGATAAATTTTTCAACAAATGATTTTTCGTTTGGGTTTAATTGGGCATGTTCCAGACTCCTCCAGGTAGGAGATTGGAGAATTTTTCTTGGACGACATAAACAAAGGGGGAGGGGGAAATAATTAAGGGGGGAATCGAAAAGACCGGAAATATAAGTTTGACTGTAGGTCTCGTATGAAATACGATATCAGCGTGACTATTTCGGATATCCGATAGATACTACAGAACCAATGGAGTCGGCATAGTCAATGGGGCCAAAAGCTCAGGAAATGACCAGTAATGGATCAGGATGATTGCCAGTCTGCGGTCCGGATACCGCACGTCGTCGAATGTCCGCGAGGAATATCTCGAATAGTCTTCGAATACGTCTTATTTGGGCTTCCAATGAACCAGCCACGGATCTCCGATCGCCCTTTGGGAAAACTTCCCTCCTCCCTTTTTCATTCCCTTTTCTCGTCACCGACCCTTTTACTGCCCGTATAATCGTAACGACACGATCACCAAGAAATTATCGTGATTAGCTTGCATCAGAGCTCATCAAAAATAAAGATTTATCCAACGGAAGGTTGAGCTGATATCACATTAAATTATTATTTTATTTATGTAATTATTACGATTATTATTATTATTTATTATTTATTATTTTAGTTTTATTGTATTTATTTGAGTTATTTATTATCCTTATAATTGTTGTTATTTATATTTATTATATTTATTTGGGTTATTTAGTATTATTATTATTTTATTTTAATTTTTATTATTTATTATTATCTTTTTAAAATTTATGTTGTTTCAGTATTTTTCGCTTTTTTATATTTTTTATATTTTTATATCTTTATACTTTCGAATCCATATTATTTTCTGAATCATCATCCTATGAAGTTACAAAGTTCCGAGGGACTGAACATTTTTATTTTTTTTCGAAAAAGAAAAAGATCTGGACATAAAAAAAAATTGATTTTGAAGAAAGGTCAATAAATAATCAAAGTAAATAAAATAATAAATTCTATATAATATTATTCTTCTAATAAAAAAAATTAATTTATGAATTGTGTTTATTATAGTAATTATTTTTGTTAACAGCTCAATTTAATCGCACTACGATTTAAAAATCTACGATTTAAAAAATCTTCAAAAATTAAAAACACTGAAAAACATTTTTAAAAATAATTATTTCTGTTTGAAAACCATTATTTCGTTTGTTCGTTTCGATGTTTTTGACACCGGAAAAATTGGGCACATAACGCACGTCCGTAAACGAGAAAACGTTGTTCGAGGCTCGCGATTGGAGAAACACGTTTACTACTACCGAAATTCAATTTCTACATCGATCTCAAACGTTCTTGGTTGAGGATACGTACACGTGTAGTATTATATCTGTACAACACGTATTCTTGGTTAGCCCATCGGAGGACTTGGCTTTCGGCCGCGGATATCCTTTTACCTATTTTCCGTTCAGCCATGCAAATACATCGTCTCTCAAGATACCGTGCGATCCGACAATCCGGGATTTACATACTGCTATGTGATACATATCCATTTACTCCGGACGCCCGGATACTCTTCCGTATGAGTACTTGGATCTCTCTGTATATATTTACATATATACCTACATATAGGGTGACCGGTTACTCGATCTGTCCCTCCAAAGAGCTCTAGAGGTCATTTCAATCAAGTCCCATCAACGAGGGGTTAAAATTTATTGATTACTGGCTCGTAATGGGTTCACGATTTTTTTTTGACATTTTTTGAACCGAAAACCAATAACTTATAATAAAAATTCTCCGCTCTGAAAGTTGCTGAAAAATCGAGTATTTTAAAAATTATTTTTTTTTTGGCGAACGAACGTGAATATTTTTTAATTATTTAGCTTTTAAACTCGATGACAAAAAGTTTGTACGAGTTGAATTTTTTTGAAATATTTTGTTATGTGTGAATAGCCTGGAATTTTGTAAAAAGTTGTATTTCTTAAAATTATTTGTTTTTGGTGACAAATATAAAACTGGGAAGTCTGGGAAGTGGAGTATTTTTTACAACTATTTATTTTTATGAATAAACCTGAAAAATTTTTTTAAAATTAGTAATTTTTTATTTTAATATTTGTGTTTGATAACTAGTTTACAAATTTCTGAAAAGTGAAGTATTTTTTAAAATTATTTACTATCATTAACAAGCCTGAAAATGTCCAAAAAGTAAATTATTTTAAAAAATGATTTATTTTTTTATAATAAACCTGAAAATTTTGAGAAAATGGAATATATTTCGAAAAATATTTCTTTTTTAAGAGAAACGTAAAAATCAACTTTTAAAAATTGTAAAACGGTAATAAATCCGTAACTACTCGAATTCAACCCTTACTTTATAGGCTCGATTTCAACCAATCCATCCGCTAGAATGAGCCCTTTCGGGGAATAGCTCGAATTACCGGTCACCCTGTATACACGTATATACGCATACGTACGTGTACGGAGCATCTTCGATCTCTCATCGCTCCAGGTAGGTATACGACGATACCTCTGAGTACATAAACCGACAACCGACAGAGGTGGTGCATTCAGAATTTTCCGATGTCAGGATCATCCAAACTATTTATATCTGCGGGCAAGGAGCGGGGGATGCTGTAATCCGTAACTATAAGGGTTCTCTTTGACGTATTACATATTTATCTTCAGGTGAAAAACACTTTTTTGAAGGATTTGCCTGCTATGAAAATTTCGAATAATCTTTTGAATTATGGAAGCTCCAACGTGGAATTCTCATAGTTGTCGATCGTTCTAGAGATATTTTCAAAAAATTTATTTGCATCTCTATTTTTTATTATTTTTTAAAAATAAAAAATAACAAAAAATTTTGGAATAAGTACAAAAAAATGTAGTGTCTCTAAAATAACCAAATACGAATTTTTACTTCTCATTTTAAACATCACACGTTTAAAAAAATAACGAAACTGAAGCTAGCAGCCATTTCTAGAAATATTATATTTTTAAAAGATGGGATCACTGATGTTCAAAGTCCAGGGCGCGATTTTACAAACTAAAAAAATCGCGAAACAAACCGACGTTTTATAAATTCACTACCGGCTACAAAAAAAATCGCAAAAATATAAATAAAAAGTTAAAACGAAGCTGGTCTCTTTCTCTTTAAAACACTATTTGAAAAATCAGCTTACGATGTTTTTTCGCCGAGATAATTAATTTTTTATCCGAATGGAAAAGAACTGGGTGCCCAATACTTTTAGCCAAGGTTGTATATATAAATATATACACAGATATATATATATATATATACATATCAGATAAATTCGGTCAACGTACAGACGAAATTCCTTCCACGGTAGCCCAACGAGTTTACACACTTCGCCACGTCTATATACAGAGCGCAATAAATTCTTCGACAAATCAATCCTGAAAGGGCGCGTTGTATATACAGGGGTAAAGTTTGGAGCTGCGGACGCGCCAAGTTCGGAAACAATCGCGATGAATTGCAATCAAGCGTCGTGTATGTGTGTTGGGATGTCTGTAGCGAAGAAAAGCGGGAGGTGAGGATGGCTCGGTGCATTTTCAGCAAGCTCGAAGAAACTATTGCGTTTTGCGGTGCAGTTGGATGAGGGTGGGGGGGGGGGGGGGGGGGGGGGGGGGG
>JAPYZI010001837.1:0-19009 GCA_030523105.1 Ophioninae sp. A BG-2022a | reverse complement strand
GGAAGAGATCAGATCGATTTTTCGTAGTACCGAAAAAACGTTGAAGTTTACAGCGATATAATTGGCAAAAAAAATGAATTCTAATTATAATCGTAATGTCAAGTTTTTTCAATTGTAACAATAAATATCCAATAAATAAAAATTCCAATAAAACATCGCTAGAAATAAAATTGCAACATTCGCGAAGAATTTATATTCGTTGCTTTTTTCAACGTGAAAATTAAAACTTCAACGTGACTGTCCACGGACCAGGGTTTCCGTTTCGTAATTTACTTAAACAGAAAAAAAAAAAGAAAAAATCTTTTCAACGCGTACCCGCTTTTTATCCAAACGTCGACGCAGTAAAGTTCAATAAAAAAGAACAATTGTCCTTCGTAATTGTATAAGAATAGTAAATAAAAAAGTTTAGTGAAAAAAATTCTTTGATAATTTTATAAGAATGTAAACAATTATAAAGATGGAGTTTCAGCTCGGGATTTTCATTGGTCGGGATTGACCTATTTTCAAGATGAACAAATTACGAGACAAGAAGAATAATAAGAATAATATTAGAGTAATATTATAAACATTGCGTTTTTCCGTTTCGATTTAATAAATTAAATAATTTAATGAGTCTAATACATTTATTAATAAAATAATTTAATAAATTTAATACATATATTAATAAAATAATTTAATAAATTTAATACATATATTAATAAAATAATTTGATAAATTTAATGCATTTATTAATAAAATGATTTAATGAATTTAATCCATTTATTAAATAATTTAATAAATTAAATTAAATCCAAAAATTCATAAACGGTAAAACGGATGCGTGAATAAATGTAAAAATCGGCGATCTCGGGACGGAGAATCCAAAGGTAAGAAATTGACGAAAAGAAAAAAAAAAGATAAAGCCCGAAAAATAATCTTGGAAATAATATCGAGTACGTATATAAATATAGGCGTCGATATACATATACAAAGCCAAGGTAGACGCCGAGTTGAATCACGGAGCACGCGCCGCGCGACAGTGACCTTGAAACGAGTTGAACTACTTTCGACTGTACGAGAACGATATTACGAACGTGCCTCCGTCATTCCTCGGCTTTCGAATTCTTCCGATGTTCGTCCTCGTTTCGTCTCGGGAATAATAATTCTCGCTCCTTCCAAGTGGCAAAACTTTTCGATTCGTCCAGTTTTCAAATTTCAAAATGTTTCTTTTTTTCTTTTTAATACATATACATTTTTTTTTTTTCGTGTTTTTTTTTTCGTTCCCGAAATATCGCGGAATTGAAAAATCCGGGCAACGACGCGTTTGAAAAGGCTTGATGATTGTCGCGACCGTAATGGACTCCCATTTTTTTTTTTTTTTTTATATTTCGAACGAAGAAAAATGATTATTTCTATATTTTTGTCGAGTCGAGCGCGCGTCAGTGGTACGTATACGTATCGGTAGTACGATGATCGCGATAGCCCGATAGAAGTGCCTCGAGTCGACTGGAACGAGCGCCGTTCTCGTCGCGGCCTTTGACACAAGAGACTCCCCGCGCTTGTGTCAGCTCGTCCGACTGTTTTTCTTCCCCTCTGCCGAGACTACTTTCATCCCTACCAATCCCTACCTTCCTATTCTTCCATCCGAACTGCCACCTGGCGGGACAATCGTGAACGATCAGTCTCCCTCTCCATTCTTCGAGAATAGAGGGGGTGAAGGCGAAAGGTGGGAATGGAGGGGGCAACATGGAGGATGATGGTACACCCATCGGAGGAGGATTTGATGCGCGATCCTAGAAACTCCTGAGGGATGATAATGCAACCTCCCAACTTGTGTCTCTCTCGGCCTCTCTATATCTTGGTTTTTCCCTGATGGATTCGAAGTTCGCGTCGTTGCGACCCAATGAAATTTCTTATCTCATTTTTTCATTCCCGTTGTTCCATTATTTTGCGATATATTTTTCTTCACATTTTTCATTATAAATGATCAAGATCAAAAATCGACGAAAGAGGTTTTGCGTGCACAATTGTTCATGTGTGGAAAACCGTTCCTTTTTTTTTTTGTTTTGGATTCAGGTATTAGCTTGGGAGTCATCGTCGTCGAAGTTCTTTCGTTGACATGAATTTTTTTTTCGCACGGCTTTAAGTGCAATATCGCGGTAAAAATGATTGCTAAGTTTTATCCTGATATTCGTACAATCGTAAAATTGTATAATTGTGAATTAAAAAAATTGTATAAATGTAAATAAAAAAAAATTGTATAATCGTAAATTAAAAAATTATATAATTGTAAATAAAAAAAATTGTATAATCGTAAATTTTAAAAATTATATAATTGTAAATAAAAAAAATTGTATAATCGTAAATTAAAAAATTCTAAAATAGTAAATATAAAAAAAATGTACAATTGTAAAATCTTTAAACTTCAGCTGTTAATTGTTGATGATCCATTCGGTCATCAACGTTTCCTAGACTTAAACAAACCCAAACAAACCCAAACAAAGTTCGGAAATGGGCGACGGTCCAGCCGGGGAATAAAAAAGAGAGATGAGCGAGACTCTGGTTTGAATTGCCATCTCGGAACCGCATTGTCGTCTCTTTGACTGGTGCAAATGCCAATTGTGCACTCGAGTGAAACGAGAGATCAGTCTTTCGTTGGTTTGGATTAACGTGGGTTCGCTTGTCCCGCGGCAGGAATGGGTTTCGTTGGCAATTATTCGGAGAGTCAGAAGGGGGAAGAATAAAGGGCAAACGTCAGAGCCGAATTACCCGTTCGGGTCGCCTCGTCTTCGAAAAAAAAAAAGAAAAAAAAAAAACAAGGGATCGGTTCAACGGAATTGTTGATTCACAGGTGGCCGACGAAAATACGAAGGTGAAGGGCTAAAAATATGCGACTTGTATAGTTGGAGAGTAACGAAAATAATTTTTCCTCCATCGTCGTGTTTCTTTTTCAAACATGGAGATTAAACATCTTGAACGCCACTCGAACGTCTTTGACTATTCGTATACGCGAGCTATAACCTCGAAAAACGAAAAAAAAAAAAAAAAAGTCCTCCGTCCTCCAAAAAAAAAGAAAAACACAAAAAAATAAAAAAAATTGACCGTCCTTCACCTGAAATAAAAAACTCCTTCAACGTCTGACGTTTCAAATGAAAATTTCCGTCGAAACTTGAACGAAGTCTGATAAAGCGAACGAAGTCTCCTAAGCGAGTTTCCTAAGCCTAAATTTAAATTGATCAACAACTCCCTTAAAATAGCAATGTTCGGTCCAGTTTGGTTATCATTTCCAAAACGGTACTTCCTCGAGCGACAGTTTCGAGGGTGTCCAAATATAGATACTTCGTTATCGTTAAAACGGCGTTTTCGCATCTCAGGAAAATTAGACGTTCGAGCGTATACATCCGTAATAGCTTGGGCTGCTTCGAGCCCGAATGGTCGATTCCGCGTGTGTCCACACGAGCATGTTGTGTCGCCTATCGATAAACCGGACGAAAGTGATTGCTCAGGTGACTGAGGAAAAGCCTAAGTATAGAGCTGGTCAGGATGATCCTAGCAAATGAGTACGAGGATCTCCTGTGTTGGTTTCCAACTTTTATGTATGCGTGCTCGTGTCTGTGCAATCAAGAGAGAGAGGGAGAGAGAGAGAGAAATAAAAAGGGAGAGAGAGAGAGAGAGATGATGATATAATTTATTATGCCCTAATCACTGACTTTCGGGCAAAAAAGAAAATACCAAAAATAACATGGAAACTTAAACATAACTTAAAATTAATACGCACTAAGAAAATAATAACAATAATAATGATGGTAAAAAATAATAAACAGAATAAACAGAAATAAAAATAATAATAATAATAAACAGAATAAACAGAAACAGAGAGAGAGAGATTGATTGATTGATTGATTGATTAATAAGTTTATTATGACCTAGAAAACTATTCGGACAAAATGGAAAGATGTCAAATTAGAAAATACAATAAATACAAAAAATAAAAAGCAAAAAAAAACCAGAAGAAAACGAACTTAAACTAATACAAAAGTGACAGGAAATAATAATAATAATAATAATAATAATAAATAAGAGAAAGAGAGATAGAAAGAGAAATAAAAAGGGAGAAAGAGAGAGATAGATAGAAAGAGAAATAAAAAAAGAGAGAGAGATAGAGAGAGGGGGAGGCTTGCCAATACCAAACAGAGAGTCTAGTGCGCAGTGACGCCGTTATTCGGTATCGATCGAGCATGGACTCGCTCAGAACTCGCTATAAATACTAGGCACCCCGAGCTCAAGCCGCACCCCCAACTACACAATGAGCACGAGAGAGAGAGAGAGAGAGAAATATCCATCTCCGTTCGTCACTCCCCTCCCTCTACCTCAGCAGCCCAGTTTCCCTCTTTCCACCCACGTGCAGCAGCAGCAGCAGCGGCACAACTCCGGTAAACCTCATCGTCCAGCCTTTAGAAGGTTCTCCGGGCCGTTCCATCTTCCGCGGATCCCGGACAACCTCGGGTAACTCGGCGATGCTCTTATTGCCCTCCCCCTCCCTTCTCCAGGTGTCCCGGACTACCTCTACGCCGCGTATTCAAGCTCCGATTATCAAGGGTACGGGTATCCACACCCCCAGGGCTGTTTCCCGTCCAGGATGAAACCGGCAGAATTCTCGAACGAGGGAAGAGCGGTTACCCGGCCAGCTCCCGGCCCACTTCCCCGTCCAGGGCCGAAAGCCCCACTTGGGGGGGGGGGGAGGAGGAGGAGGAGGAGGCGAACGAGGAGCCCGAGAGGGGTGAAACGGATGGGTTGGGGGGCGCTCAATCGCGTAGGAGGCTACGACAACCTTGACCTTCGAAGAATAAACGTAGCACATACAAGGGTGGCGGAAGAGGGAGGGGGAGGGGGGGGGGCAGCAGCGGTAGAGTGGGGATGTAGGAGCTTGTGTACACCAGCCAACGCTACTCTTCGTCGAAACGACCCACAACCGCATCGACCTCCCCGACCGTATCGTTACCAAAGCGTTACTTCCACCGCCAAGGGGCGCCATCGTTGACTCAACCGATTCAACCTACCCAGACTCTTTTCTCGACTGACGGTGATTGGCAGTACTCGCGGAGACAGGTGCGCGGACACCCTTAATTTCGCCTGCTGATGGAGATGGGAGAACCGTTCTTTATTTCCATGGTTGAAGGATCAATGGATTAGCAGTACCCTCGAAACCTAACTTCGCTTTATAAAGACTTCGACGATTCTTTACCGGGTTAGAGTTATGGAATACTCGCTGGGAGTTGTTCGTCGGTTTTTTTTTTTTTTTTCATATGTTTTTTGTTTTTCCCAAACAAACCCAAATGAACCCAAACAAACACAAATAAACTCAAATAAACCGAAACAAACCCAAATAAATCCAAACAAACCCAAATACACGCAAATAAACCGAAACAAACCCAAATAAATCCAAACAAACCCAAATACACTCAAATAAACCGAAACAAACCCAAATAAACCCAAACGAACCGAAATAAATCCAAACAAACCCAAATAAACTCAAGTAAACCCAAACAAATCCAAATAAATCCAAACAAACACAAATAAACCCAAACAAACCCAAATAAATCAAAACAAACCCGAATAAACCCAAACAAACCCAACAAAGAATAACTTTGTTGTTTATCATTGCCGTATCGATATTCTAATTAAACGAAATAAAAATCCTATTGTTTTTTGGGATTTAGACAATTCCCGTTTAAGGTGCAAACGAAAATGAAAATTTGTCCATGTTTTATTTTCCTCCTTTGCTCTTTTTCTTCCAGCCGTCGAAGGAGAATTCGATGATGGAAATGAGATCGGTCAAGATGGATTTACTTCGTGATAAACTAGAGAGTGGGCAAAAATGAACCGCAAAAGAATAATGTCTGAGGTTTGTGATTCAAGATCACCGAATGACAGAAACTCCGAACGATAATTCATACCTTATCTCTGTTATCGGTGGAACACATGGGGACATCTAATTTCGATATCGTTCCAAATATCGACTGCCCGTATCGAGAAATACGGTCGAGTCTCGACTCGTATTTTTCGACTTCGCATTGTGTTCTCCGACGAAATTATTGATTTATTTTTTATAAATGAATTAATTCATAATTTCGTTTACTTTTTTTTATTTTTTGTTTCTCGTGGGTTAACAAGAGGTTATTCATTACGTTTTATATTTTATGTAATAATTATACTGGATAAAAGAATAAAGAGAAATACAAATTTGGTGAGTATTTTTTTGAGTGGTAGATTGGATTGATGGATCGATTGATTTTTGGATTAATTTTTATAATCAAAGTGACTTTCACTCATGGAAACTGTTTTTCCGTTGCTAAAAACAACGAATCGCTTTGTTTAGATTTCAATGTAGAACAACGTATCTAAAGATGAACGAAATCGGAAGGGAACACTGAAAACGGTTGTTTCGGGAGCAACAAGTTTCAGACGCTGAAAGGTCCTCGGAAGGTATCGACGAATTTTCGAATTCTCGAAGTTAAATACGGGCATGTTTGTTTATTCGTTAGAAATAATTTTAATTACAATGTTAATAATTCGGTTATTTTTTGTTTGTTTTATTCGATAATAAATCTGATGTTTTTTATTTTATTCGATAATAAATCCGTTTTTTTATTTTATTCAATAATAAATCTGTTTTTTTATTTTATTCGTTAATAAATCTGATGGTTTTTATTTTATTCGATAATAAATCTGTTTTTTTATTTTATTCAATAATAAATCCGTTTTTTTATTTTATTTGATAATAAATAAAATAAAAATCGAAAAGGCAATATTGAAACGTTTTAGCTCGTGGTAATAATGATTGAGCTCTCCCTTTCTCTTTTGGCTTCGATCGCAAGATTTTTCGTTTTTGTTTCGAAAAAAGTGGATCAGCGACGAAAGCTCGGTTAACCTCGAATTTTCCCGTCGAAAGAGCCGCCCCTTTTACCCTTCCTTTTTTGTGCTCGAACGAACGTTTGACCTGCATTTGATGATGTTCAAGTTCGCGAGGGCGAAAGTATCGAAAAGACCGCGCGCCACGCGCGGCTGTCGCGATCTTTCCCTCGCCGACACTCCTTTCTCTCCAACAAGTGAAAATAAAAGACAAGAGAAAAACGTCAGCCGTTTGTCGATTCGTCGTTTTTTCGACTGATGGGACGCGAAGCTGAGCGGGACGAATTCCGAGTAGGTCTTCAACGAGAATATTATCTGGAACGCGATTGTCCAGAGAACGCCAGCGGATAACCGTTGAGAGCAGATGGCACGGACCAGATACGTAACTTCATCGGAATAAGCGAAGCAGAAAAAAAAAACAAAAAAAAACACACACACACACACACGAAATTGGAACTCTCGAAATTCAAACGTGAAAATGTGTTTCAACGATAAACAATAAAGAGATTTAAAACTTTTATCTCTGCTATTATTGTTTAATTAATGGGTTAATTGTTGAATAGTTAATTATTGGATAATTATTGAATTAAGAATCGTCTTGTTTCGTATATTTTTTTTTTCGATAAGAAAAAATTTACCAAATTAATTATTGCATTAATAATTGTTTTGTTTTGTACTTTTTATTTTTTTTTTTTTCAATAAAAAACAATTTATTAAATTAATTATTCGCTAATTGTTTAACTATAAATCGTTTTGTTTCGTGTTAAAAAATTTTTTTCTTTCGATAATACAAATTTACTACATTAATAATTGACCAATTATTTAATTAACAATCCTTTTGTTTCACATTTTGTATTTTTTTTTTTCTTTAAAACAAAAAATTCACTACGACAATTACAGGCTAATTATGGAATTAAAAATCGTTTCATCGTGTATTTTGATTTATATTTCGATAAATAAAGAGAAAAAAAATTCTTTAATGCGCGTGCGTACTAATCGTTTTATGCGCAAAATCTCTGCGCTCTCGTCAATAATCGTAGTTATCGCATAAAAAAAACAAAAGAAAAACAGACCTCGGCGCACGATAACAGAAATAACGACAGAAAAAGAAAAAAAAAAACGCGAACGCGAATTTCGCGACACGTCGAAACGATCAATTAAGAATAACCGAGTGTATAATTAGCCGGGAAAACGGTGGGCGGCCGGGGGGGGGGGGGCTGAATTCTCGAAAAGTTTCCAACTGTAATAACCGTTCGAACAAAAGTTGCAGTCTCCCGCAATGCCAATCTCGCTCGATACGTAGCTGCGCTTTGTTTTGGTCGAGTATAGACCGACAATTTTGACAAACGAATATGAATCACGCGATCGGCCGAGCGCTCCGTGCGATACGGGAGATAGAGGGAAAAATACGGATGGCGAGAGACGAGTAAAAAAGGGAGGGGGTAGAAGAAACGGCGAGCGCGAAAGGGGGGAGGGGAGGGGGGAAGAAAAGTGGAGAGTAGAGCAAGGGTTATTGCAGAAATGAGAGAGAGAGAGAGAGAGAGAGAGAGAGAGAGAGATCGTCGCCGCAGGACGTTTCGTCGTCATCGTCGTCGTTGAGAATCCAAGCGTGGTCTCTCTCGTGTTGCTAGGCGCGAGACGGCGCGAGGCCGAACTCTCTTGCTACAAGAGGGCCACTGTCAGTGCCAAGGCAGTCAAGCAGCTGCTGGTCTCCGTCCCGGCCGATCTTCTCGCACTTGGCATAAGAAACGGCAATGCTCCGGCTAAATTCTGTCGCCGTTTGCGTAGAGTCTCTCTCTCTCTCTCTCTCTCTCTCTCTCTCGCTGTCTTTATCTTTTTTTCTTGGTTAGTTTTATTAGAGTTTTGTTGTTACTTGATATTATTAGTTATTAGAGTTTTGTTGTTACTTTATATTATTAATTATTATAATTTTGTGATTACTTTCTAGTGCGATTTTGGATTATATTTTGTATTATTTTATTTTAGTTTTGAGTATTCTTCGAATTAGGCTTTATCCCAAACAAACCTAAACAAACCCAAACAAATTGGGTCGCCGTTAGCGGAGAGCCTCTCTCTCTTTTTCTCTTGGTTAGTTTTATTATAGTTCTGTTATTGATTGATATTATTCGAGTTTTGTTGTTACTTGATATTATTAATTATTATAGTTTTGTTGGTACTTGATATTATTAATTATTATAGTTTTGTTGGTACTTGATATTATTAATTATTATAGTTTTGTTGGTACTTGATATTATTATTATAGTTTTGTTGGTACTTGATATTATTAATTATTATAGTTTTGTTGTTACTTGATATTATTAATTATTATAATTTTGTTATTACTTTCTATTACGATTTTGGATTATATTTTGTATTATTTTGTTTTACTTTTGAGTATTCTTCGAATTAGGCTTTAACCCAAACAAACCCAAACAAATTGTATCGCCGTTAGCGCAGAGTCTCGCTCTCTTGCTCTTCGTTAGTTTTATTATAATTTTGTTATTACTTGCTATTATTAATTATTACAGATTTGTTATTACTTGATATTATTAATTATTATCATTTTGTTATTCCTTTCTATCACGATTTTGTATTATATTTTGTATTTTATCATTTTACTACTTTTTGAGCTAAATTATTTTACTTTACTTTCCACGATCTGAAAAATAGCACGTTTTTCGTGTATTTTATTGATGACGATTTATTTTATTATTCCCTAGTGAAGACTCGGCCAAAAAAAAAACCAAAAAAAAATAACCAAAGCAACTTAAAACAAAACTGACGTAACGTAGAATAATTCGATCAGAAAACAATACAGATTCTAAAGTGTAAAAATATAAAAAATATATATAAACAATCAAAGAAAAAAAAAAAAGCAATGAAAAAATACCGAAGGAATATAAATCGGTGACGTAGTTTGCGAATTCTCAGCGCTTTGGAGAATCTCTACGATTACGCTCGAGCTATCGAGTTTCATCTTGAACGGAATATCCCGTCGGTCGCAGCGTCCTCTCCCGCGTCTCTTATTCTCTACGCGTGCAGCGGAACACCCACACTGGGGGCAACGCGTGCGTATACCGTTCTCGAAATTCTAAATTACGCAAGATTTCCTCCCCGAGTTACGTTCTTCCCTGCAAAATGTCACGAGAAAAAAAAAAAAGTAGAGAAAACTCAAAAACTTAAGATTCACGTTAATCGGTAACGATATTTTTTGGGTTTCCACGATTCTGTGGCTCGACTCCTCCGATAAATCCAAATTTAACGAATCGGATAAACGAGAACGAGTCTCGAGCGGAGCGTGGCTAAAATCGCCGAACGTCTCATCTCCGTACACCCTTCTGTAATTTTTTAATACCTCACGCGTGAAAAACGTAGAACCTGAATTACAAAAAAAAAATAATGAAAGTGCGAAGTTTCACGAGGGAGCCCATACGTAACGCGAATTCGGCAACTGGAGACGCCTTCTGTGTCAGTGTCGTTCCGTTCAAGGTCACCCGCCGTAAGAACGTACGTGTGTCGAGTTTTTGTTTTTTCTCTTCTTTTTTTTTTTTTTTCGTAGGAGGAGCAACACGAGCACGTGACTAACTCTCTCTCCTTTTCTCTCTCCCACTCTCTTTCTCTGCCGTTGACGTATCGAAGCTCAGAGGTGGACAGTACTCGCATCGTCGTTTCGAGTCTCCCTGCGGCGAACGAAATTACGACGTAGTACGCAAGCGTTCGTACGTACAACCGCAAATCCGACGAATTTCGTACGCGAGCCGGAAGTATGCAATTTTTAAGAAAAAAAAAAAAAAAACGATGATCCCCCCCCCCCCCAACTTCTCCTCGTCCGCTAGTCCGTGAAAAACATAAGGTACGAATATCGACGATGATTTTTTTTCGCGATGGTCGAAACTACTCGCCATTGTCGAAGAATTCACGTGTGAAAATGCTTACAATTTGAGGTAAACGTAGGTACGCGCCCCCTCGAGTATATCGAAGAGGCGTAGTTAGATAAAAAAGATATCGACACACATACCTATATGTTCAGTAAGTATGTAGAACGAGGTGGAACGAATGGGGGAAGCGGGGCTTCTCTCCCTCGAGATGACATCTCGCTGCTCCGTTGGCGACCTTGAGGCCGAGCGTGACCTTGACCGTGTCAGGACTTGTGGCGCCCCTCCGTCGGTACACTACGCGCGGCGTCATATTACGCGAATATATATCCGTCTCTCTTTCTCTCTCTCTCTAACGCTCGCTCTTTTCTCACCGTCGCATCCGCCATCAGGCATACCAATGCTGGTACTGCTGGCGCGGCTGCGGAGATCGCTGGATCGACCGGCTGCAGCGAGCTCACCCCCCCCCCCCTCTCCCGGCACTGCTGCCGCGCTCCCCTCTTCGCCGCCCCGCCGTTTCTCCCTCCTCCGCGCCATCTTCTCGCGGCGCTCCAGCTCTTCTCCTCCCTTAAACTTCGCGCGACCCCTCTCGCGGCCGCTACTTCAACCCCCCCCCCCCCCCCCCAACGCTTCCTCCACCCCGCCAAACGAATGCTTCGTCTTTATCGCCGCGCGCGCCCTCTCGACTCGCGCTTCGTTTTTCCCCCTGGCTGGCCGACACCCACGCGAAAATCAACACACCTACGTGTCACTCCCGCATCCATTGCGCGGAGATGCGCGAAAAATCTAATTTTTCAAGGTTTTTTTTTTTCATCCCTCGAAGGGGAGTACCGATTGGGAGGGTTCGTTATGATTATTGCGGAGAAAGCGGGGGTTAGGCGGATGTGAGGAATGATGAGTGTGGAAGAGGGGTATGGGTAGAGACGTGTATTTAGACTTTCTGGTGCATAAATAATGGATCGGACTATTCTTTCAAATGGACAACTGAAAATCGTCGTTTCTATCGCCCTGCCACGATTGTTGACGTTCACTTTTGTCTCTTGGCGCTGAAACTTTCGGACACGGTTCTGGGACGGTTTTGATGACTTTGATGATGTTATTATAGCGGGGGGATTTTACGTGAAAGTCTGATTTTAATCGGGATTATTGTTTGAAAGTAATCTCGATTTTTGTTGTATGGATGATGGAGAGTTTGATAAGGTATTGTATTTTTATTCGCATTATTATGAAAATTTGGTAGAGTTAGTGAAATTTCTAATGGTGATATAGCTTAGAAATAGTGATAATAAATTTTGTATTGATAACTACGTTTCGTACATGACGATAAATGGTGATTTCGATAATAATAAAATTTTATATCGATTCAATTCGAATTAATTATCAAACGTTATAGTGATTCGAAAGCTGTGTGCAAAAAATGCGATAGCGATAAAAATCTTCGTTACATTACGTTTATTACGCGAAATGAAAATGTACGATCTCAATTTTTGGTCTACTTTTCTCGATCGTGCGAGTTCACACGGGTAGAGGGAAGTTTTATTTAAGACAATGGAAAAGTAGAGATAAGTCAATCGTATTAGTATTCCGGAAATGAATGTTTCAAGAATTCCACATTAAAATCCTTCTTTCAACGGAGACAGTCGAAACTAAAAATAATTCGCAAAGTATATTTCTTACGCCTCTATGCCAACGTTATTTAAATAGATGTTTAGGATGAATAAATAATTCGCGTAAGGCATGATAAAAGATAAGGATGAAATATGAATTTTTCTTCCGCTTCCGGTTTCTTCAAAATCGGTCGAACCAATACGCTGCAATGATTTTGATCGCAACAAGTATCGTGACAATCGATATACGCGAAGGAGTATCATTTTTATGATCATTATCATTATCGTATCGTAAACGGTAAGTGAATCGGGAAATACTATCTGGATTGTCAGTCCGTGGTCTACGAGCGTATACGTTGCGTAAGATCGATTGTTTTTCATTGCGATTGCGTCAGTATTACGAACCGTCCTAGCTATATGTTGAGTCAGTGCCATCAGAAATGTTGGAGGAAAGAAAATGGCTCGGGACGAGCAGAAGCAATTTTTCGGTCAAATTTCACGAACAAAAAAAAGAAGACGAATTGAGGAAGAATGGCGGATAAAAGCGTTGAGCTGCTTTGACTCGAAGGTCAAGGGTGAGGCAGCATAAAGAAAGGCATTGTTACGCTCGCGGCTCGGAGTCTCGTATTGCTGCGGCTATTTCGTGACGCATGTCGCAGTGCAGTCGCCCTCTCGAGCCACGTACATTGGTGAATCAATCGAGCAATTAAGCATCGACGAATACGAAAATCGATTTAACATTATCAATTATATCGTCCAATTACGACACTAGTGTTCTATACACGAATGTGACAAGTCGAAACGAAGAAAATATTTTTTTTCGAAAGAAAACATTCTCCGAATGAAAATAAAATTGGCGCCAAGACCAGCTGTCGACCATGTGCTTTCCGGTCGAACGGCGCAGTCGCCGGCCGCACGGCGTTGTGCGATGTTGAAAAAATGACCGCCCGAGTCTGTCGACAACCGCTCGATTTGCGCGCTGATTAATTGCCTCGACGTAACACTGCCGTTTATTTTATCGATCGGACTTACCTCGATCGAACTTTTTTCCCTCCGGATCTGTATCTTTCACGTTAAAGATATCCTCGAAGAGCACACCCGCCATTTCGACGTATGACAACACTACTTGTGCGACGCCAGGCGGCGACTAGTGAAAGCTGCGCGCGTCTCAGGGGCGTACGAACGATCAACTGGGTCACGACGACTGTGAGTTCTTACTTTTTTTAGTTTCTCTTTCGTGTCACAAAACTCATGGTTCATCAGCGTTGATTTTCTTTCGAATGGAAAAGAATGAACTGGTTGGTTGCTTTGTTTGGGTTTGTTTGGCAATGAAGGTTACATTGGACTTTGGAAAATAAGGATGTTCACTTTTAAACATTTTTTATCTATTCGTCATGTAACAAATTTGAACTTTATGGATTTCTCAGTTGCATCATGGCAGGTATACATAATTAAGTAGTCCCAAAACAATTATTCGTTACACAAATCCGACAAAACGCCTTAGGATTTTTCCAGCATTTATTAGACAATTTTTAACTAGTACGACTATATTGCTGTACGATCATTTTTTCGTATTTTCGGAAGACCGATCCAAAAACATCAATTTTATCGGAGAATTAAATACGATTTATGAAAAAGTAGCGTCATCGAATAGATTGTTTTTTCATAAGTGTATCCGAATTACGCGTATCATTAGAACCCTTTCCAAATCATCAGGGAATTGCATCTGTCACTCCATCCAAGTCCGTAACAATGTAATGATTGAATAAAGGTTACACGCGTGTATAGTACATCACAGTATTTTACGGAGTATAATTAGTAAGTGTTGAGTTTGGTGGCGATTATAACGCGCAAGCACTGATCAAAGGAAGTGCACACTGCTAAGCCTTGCTTGTCTGGACTCCAGTCCAATGAGCTGATGGGCTGAGACGACAAGGTGCAGTTCTGTAGTAGACTGAGGTTTCCGACAACACCCTCGTTTATACCATCCGCATCTGCTAGTCTTCGCTTCTCTGGATAGTTGCTAAAAGTAACCGCACGTTTCGTTACGTCAGAGTTCGAAAAAAATTTTGAGTTCTACAAAGAACTCGACATTTTTTCTTGTTTTATACACTTATTGTTGTTTTGTTATAAATCTTTGTTTTCTGTTTTGTTATAAATTAGTAAAAAATCATGATACAAAACTCCCTACCAGATTTTCATAAAATAACAATTAACCGTTCGCTTACTATTTCCAGAGACAGAGCGAACCTGCCCCTCCGCAAGTCATGAACACGTCTCGGTTTTGTGGCAGATGTCGAACCATCCACACCGTCGACTGGTGGGCCTGTATACGAGAAAAAAACGAGAAGGTAAGAATAAAAGATTCAATCGGGTCTGTAGGGATTTGGCAGATAGATTTTCTCTTGCAATCAGCGTGTCTCGACTTTGAATGCTGGCTGAGTCGATGAGCAAATCTTTCGAACCTTTTCGGTCAAATAGGCGAATCCTTTCTTCGAATGCTGAGTCCGTACGTCGAATACGTAGAACTTTGATTCAAGAGTCGTCGCAACAAGTTTATTCATCGCTATGTCCTTTCTATCAAACTCGAGGCAGCAAACACCGTTTCTAAGGTTAGTTTCCCATCTGAGCGACATTGCACGGAGGTCGAACATCTTAACGTCTCCGTTGTCGTAGCCAGCCACGACGACTCGTTCCTCAGAGTTGTAGGAATTGCCAAACGAGACGGCCCAACAGTCGCGTCGAGAATCTCCCTTCTTAGGCTCCATTATCGCCACAGGTCGACCTTTCTCTCTTGGATCCCAAACTTTTACGCTACCATCCCTTGATCCAGTTACTATTTCAGGCGCACCGCAACCGACACTGTTACCGGCTACACCGTCAATAGCGTTTATTATCTCGGTATGTGCATTCACAGAGTAAACCGGTATCGATGGATCCTCCAAATCATATATATTTAATTTGCCCTGGTGAAAGAAAACAGTACAGAAATTTAAAAATGCACTTGTGGATTCTAGGCTTCTTGAAGTAGCGTAATCTTGAAGTTGAAAGTATTAAAATGTAATGAAAATGAATTTTATTTTTATGTACTAAATTCGAAAAATTGTAACTACTTGAGTGGTAAAAATATTTTTTAGGATTTTCTTATAGTGATCGATTATTTGAGCCTGTAAAATATTATTTTGTATAACGTTTGTACAACGTTTAATTTCTCTTGCTAGTTCATTAACTATGCACACTGATGATAGATAGAGTTTTTACTGTTGCACAATACAGTAAATCTTGCAGTAACTTCAGAGTTGAACTTTAATTGCATTTTCTATATTTGCAAAATAAATCAGTGAGCTTTTTTTTACATATGATATACATTTAATCAATGTTCTGTATAACCAATTTTTTAAATAACTACGGAGTCCCCAGTTTGCGATAAATATGAAAAATTGACAACGAATGCAATACTGAATCAGATTGACAAAGAATGTTTGGTTGACAGAAACGAAAATGGATCAATGATTGAAGATAATCAAGAAAACTGAACAACGAATCCAAGAGTGAAACAGCAATAATTATTTTTCATTTTCCACATTAGCAATATTGCGTGACCATGTTTAGCGGCAAATTAACTGACCAGCGATTTTTCGATCGCCGAGGTAGCAATTACGCTCATGCAATCAATGTTATTTTCGATTTAAGAGCTCGCGCGAAATAGGGACATTTAATCTGGGGAAAAGCGAACCTTAAAATCACCGGTAGCCAAGTGTCGATTTCGCAGACTGGAGGCTTTGAAAGTGCCACACTTGATGGGATTCGAGCGTTCGACATCTTTGACGAGTTTGAGCTCGCCGCTTGATACCTCGTAAATTTGTATGATTCCGGTACCACGTGCCCTTGAGCCCATAACCACGAATTTGGCGCTGCAGGGTATCCATTTCGTGTCGAAAGGCGAGTAGTCGACGGATTTTTCGATGTGGCTGATTATCTGCGGTTTCGACAGTTTATCCATCATTACAATTCGTCGAACTGATCCGACGATGATTTGGTATCACCTTGGAAACTCTTCTGGAACGCGTTCGGTTTGAGCTCGAACATTGGCAACGAGGAGCGAAGCCTATAGAACTATAAACAAAGTGTGTAGCAGTGCAGCCAGATAGCGTATAAACCTTACCCCCTCTCTAGGGTCTTACACGCCGATCGAAACGGCCCAAGTCGAAACGAAGCTTTGAGGATAAAAGCAATCCGAGCATTTTAAATTATATCAATGCTGGCTGCTCTGGTGTGTAGTGATTTCTTGTGATCAGGGGGCGGGGCATAACTTGGTGTCTTCGCTATGTGAAATGTCCGGAGCTTTTAGTATCTGACTTTGCCACTCGTAGCGCTAGCAATATGAGAACCTTTAATACATATTTTTGTATATACACACACACACACACATCTATATATATCTGAAAAAGCGGTGTCGATCAGCTGGATACGCGTCACGAACCGAATATGTCAAAAAGACTTTCGGTTACATTTGAATAGTGATAATCCCATTTGGATTTGTACATTAGACCTTGTAAAAGTAAAACATTTATCATTTACGATTTGTTTCCTGTGCACGTAGATTTTCTGTGTAAAAATCAACGGACGAAGGTAAGTAATCTTTCGAGCCATAACCTTCATTTTCACTGGTCATCTGGCTATCAATGTTTGCCTCCAATCCAGCCTTGTTCAATTCCATTTCACAGATAGCCGTATCAGGTCGAGATGTCATCGATTGATCTGTTAGAACAGCGTGTGACCGAGCTCGAGGATCGCATTTTTGGAACAAAGAAAAAGTTCTCGCAGGACGATCCAGCACCCGAGAACTCTATCATTGATGAACTTCTACACGTTAATACCCTTGTTTCCTCAACCCTCTCCGGTCGTGAGAAAATCAACGGTCTCATCAAAAGATTGCCGGAGCTAAACGACATGCTGGATTCGAGCTACGAGGCCATCGATATACGGAACGAGGCTAAAATGGAACTCTTACTCGCCATGGAACCGGAGATACGTGCGTACGCGGACTCGATTCAACGCCTGGAGGTACTAAGCCCTGCCCTAAATCTGGATCACATGAGGGACATCCCCGAATTACTGGTCAAGCTGAATATATTGACCCTGAGCTACGTCGAGTATCATCAAGAGTCCGAACATCTGGCACGGAACGTTTGGTCTCTCTTCACAGAGTACAACAACATCGTAACCAGCATTGCTAAAACTCTCATCGGCATTAATGCTGCGGTCACAGCCGCGGAAGCTGCAACTTTGCCCAAAAAACAATTGGACTAAAAAATTTCAGTGTATACTTTATGTATTTTTCTTTTTGTATAAATTCACGTTTTTATAAGTTTCCATAAGTTTGTATATCGGACCGTATATAGGTAATAAAGTTAACCCTCCGATTCGAGTCTCAGTGATGGTATTGGTTGACTTTTTTCTTTGTTCGATATATAAGGAAAATTTGCTTTTAATGTTCGAATTAATTAAGTAGTTAGTGTACAAGTTATTTATTTTGGAAACACTAATGTGGTTCCAATTTTGTTATAAGAGAAAGTTTTATTGTGTACGCAAAAGTGTATTGAAGGAATATGAAAATTGGAAGAGGAATGAATTGTTCACAACTGCTGAAATGTGTAAGAGATATTTATTGATTTTATTCTAATTAATTATTTTATTATTAATTCATTGTTTGATTGATTATTGATTCAAATTAATTGTTTTTTTTTCATTAATTAATTCTTCTTATACATTAAATTCTATTTCTTATTATTAACTATTATTAATATTTCACCAATCCACCATTTAATTCGCCCTAAACCCTCAATTTCTACGGAAAAATGTCGGGAAAATATTCCCAAAAGGTTTTTCGTATTTTCCCAGTCTAATTTTGCACTTTCGGCAAAAACTCGGGCATATTCGTAATCAGCAGAAAATTTCCGATTAAATAGATCCTGTTAAAAGTTTTAAAACGAAAAAAAAATTTTTTCGACTTCCCCAGCCACTTTTCCGGAATCTCAAAAATCACGAAATTTCAAGCGGTCGTAGGAAGAGCTTTTCGTATGCAATCGACTTTCATTGGGAGGGTTTGGAAAAGGTTTTTGCCTGACTTAAATAATGGCGTTGGATTCGTATCGATATCTCTTATAGTTTTCCCACAAAGTCCCTCTGAAAAATCCGAAAAAAAGAGGCAAAGGTGGAAAAATTTGCAAAAATCGATGGTCCAACTTTGAAATTCTGCCAAAAATCGAAAAATCGTCAGATTTTAATGATTAAAAAAGCATTTTGAAGAGAAAGTCATAACGAAGAGATTGAGCGCAAAGTGGAGGGTCAAATCCCAAAGAGAAGAACGTTATCGATGATTTAGCGAAAAAACTTATTTCGCCCACAAATCGAAAAAAATTTTGGATTTTTGATATTTTTTTTATTGGTCTATTTCGATGTAATTTTGTCCCCTGAACACGAATATATCGTTTATTTTCCCAAAAACCCAAAATTTCGAGGGAGAAATGTCGAAAAAAATATTCTAGAACGGTTTCTTGCCATTTTCCCAGTCTAATTTTCCACTTTCGGCAAAAACTCGGGCATTTTCGTAATCAGCGGAAAATTTCCGAT
>JAPYZI010001836.1:0-28259 GCA_030523105.1 Ophioninae sp. A BG-2022a | reverse complement strand
TTTTTCGATTTTTGGCAGAATTTCAAAGTTGGACCATCGATTTTTGCAAATTTTTCCATACATACCCCTTTGCGTTTTTTTTAGCCATTTTTCAAGTGGGCTTTCCGGGAAAACTATGAGAGATATCGATACGAATCCAATGCCATTATTTAAGTTAGGCAAAAACCTTTTCCAAACCCCCCAAATAAACCTCCATAGCACATAAGAAGCTTACTCTACGGCCTTTTGAAATATCGTGATTTTTGGGATTCTGGAAAAGTGGTCGGAGGAGGTCGAAAAAATTTTTTTTTTCGTTTTAACCATTTAAAAGGGCCTATTTGATCGCAAAATTTCCGCTGATTACGAATATGCCCGAGTTTTTGCGGAAAGTGGAAAATTAGACTAGGAAAATGCGAAAAACCTTTTGCAGACTATTTTTCTGACGTTTTTTTTCGTTTGTTTTCCATTTTTGGACTCTTAAAAGGGTCTATTTGAGCGGAAATTTTATGCTGATTACGAAAATCATAAAATTTTTATCGAAAGCATGGAACGAAGCAAAGAAAAACGTGTTTTAAGGTGTTTTTTACGATTTTTTTATAGAAATGTTGGCTTTTTGGGGAAATGAATGGTAGATTCGTGCTCAGGGGATCAAATTACATCGTAAAGGACCTATTAAAAAAATATTAAAAATCAAAATTTTTTTTCGATTTTTGGGCAGAATACGTTTTTTCACTCAATCATCGATAACTTTTTTCCCTTTGGAATTTGGTACTCCACTTTGCGCTAGATCTCTTCGTTATGGTTTTCCCTTCAAAATGCTTTTTTAATCATTAACATTCGATAGTTTTTCGATTTTTGGCAGAATTTCAAAGTTGAACCATCGATTTTTGCAAATTTTTCCATACATACCCCTTTGCGTTTTTTTCAGCGATTTTTCAAGTGGACTTTCCGGGGAAACTATAGAAGATATCGATATGAATCCAACGCCATTATTTAAGTCAGGCAAAAACCTTTTCCAAACTCACCGAATGAAACCCCATAGAACAGAAGGCGCTCGCTCTACGGTCTTTTGAAATATCGTGATTTTTGAGATTCCGGCAAAATGGGCCTGAGAGGTGGAAAAAATTTTTTTTCCGTTTTTAACCTCTTAAAGGGGTCTATTTGTACGGAAATTTTCCGCTGATTACAAATATGCCCGAGCTTTTGCCGAAAGGGCAAAATTAAACTAGTGGAATGCAAAAAACGTTTCTAGAATATTTGTTCGACACATTTTCCTAGAAAGGGAGAGTTAAAGGCGAATTAAATAGTGGATTCGTCTTCAAAGTATAAAAATACATCGACAGTCGTATTAGACAGTCGGATATAGTTCGAAAAAAGAGACTAGAGAGAGAGAGAGAGAGAGAGAGAGAGAGAGAGGGGGAGCGGATGAAGCGTAATACAGCGGGGTATTCTGGAGAGTAAAGTTAACTAGCGCTGACGCATCTTCCTCGAAGATCAGCCAAGAGGGTGGCCCGAAAGATGAGCTTGGGAAAACCAAAGAAGAAAGAGAGAGAGAGAGAGAGAGGACGGGGGTGGGGGAGATGAAGCACTCCCAAGACCGCTCGAGAGCGATTAAAGTTTAAACTGCGAGTCGATCCTGCGACGCTGAGGCAGCTTAGCCATGCTTTATTTAACGCGTGTTTAAAAGTAATAAAAGCGAACCTGAGGAGACGCGAAATTCGTAACTGGAATCCACAATCCAGACCAACGAAAAACAATTGAAAATTATTGACCGACCAAACGGCAACGATCGGAAAAAACAACCGTCTTTAGTCTCTAGGCTTGTTGGTAACAAATAAATAACCAATAATAATTTTATACCAATAACAATAATATTATAGTTTTATAAAAATAAATAATATCACAAATATACAAAAAAAAATATTTGATAAGAAATCATTGATTGAAACAAAATTATTGATTAAAACAAAAACAGTAATTATAATAAAATTTCACTCTGAGAATTTTTTGGGAAGAACGAAGGTAATAAAAGAGTTTTTTGATCAGTTCGAACGTGCATTCTAAAGACCCAAGAATTGTAAAGAGTACCGCGCATCCCCTTGGAGCGTCGTTGCTTATGGCAAACACCCGCAAACATTTGGATTCCCTAAGACGATTGTTAACCTGCCGTTTTGGCTGGTGGCTCTATTAATGCCAAACCAGCTGGTGGTTGTAGCCTGACGATTTACCACGGGCTTACCTACCGTGCCTCTCTTTGCGCACGTACGCCGGATTTCCAGCAGCGTAGCGCCCCGCCCCCCTATCCGATCCTCGCCGGTACTCATTTTTCGACCGGTCGTAAATTAACACGGGAAATGGAACTTCCTCGCTGAATTTACGCGCGAATGTGTTTCTCGATCAGCTTTGAAGAAAAACAAGAAAAACACTTTTTTCTGACGGAAACCCGGTGCCACGGGAATCTGCATTGGTTATGAAAATTTCCAATGGAAAATACGTCGAAAAGATCGTGACGATGAAAGTGTTCGATCAGGAGCACTTTTGAATTGGACTTGGAGGATTTTAACGACCCAATAGAAAAACCAGAAGGAAGGATTCCATTGAGGAATGGATTAGAAGCTAGACAAAATATGACAGAGATCTGGCAATCAAAAGATAAAAATGGAAAATGTCTCGTTTAAAAAAAAAAGACTTCATTGAAGCCTCAATTGGACAGGCATCTCGGCGGTTCGATGCGCAAGCGGAGACACAGGAAAATATTCCAAAATTGGTACGACCATGTTTTTCTTCACGCAGGGTCAGTACTACCGAGCGGAGTCGAACGAAGGTGTCGCGAGAACCTGACGATCGCCAATAAAGCGATTCGAGCCAGATGTGGAACGTCAGTGTTTCTCACGTTTTCTCTTGCGATCTTCTTCGACGGAGGCACGAGTTTGCCCACCTAATGCGAAACACGTGTCGAAGGAGGTTGTCCTCACGGGCACCTGAGCTCAAAAGACCTTGAGGTTTCGGCTAGCGAGTTTAACCCAAGTTTTTGCTCGAAGGTGATGAGCAAACAGTGATTCACCCAACCTCTCGTAGCTCGCCGATACGTCAATCGAAAGAACCACACCTGAGGGCATCGCCGCGTGTCGACCAGATGTCCGTCATTCCCCTCTCGCTCTTTCTCGTTTTTCTCGCATTTGCACCTCGGCCCACCAACTCCCGGCCATGTGGCACGCATCTATGCGGGTGCTCGTTTTTCACGATCGTAAAGTGCATCGCAGGTAGCGGAACTCCTCGATACGCCAGTTTTATTGCACGCGGCAGGTACACATTCCTTCGGTACCGGAGACCCGCGTGATTGCGGAAATTCTACTTGATGCATGAGGGTCGAGGTAACGCGAAAAAAAAAAAAAAACAAGAAGTTTACTCGTGGAAACGATGGATCGGATCCAAGCTAGGAAAGTTCAGGAATCTGTAAACTTCCGGTGCCAATCGTTCGATACTCGTTAAGATCGATCGGACGCCTATCAAAACCAGCAAAGTTCAGGAATCCATCAACTTTGCAGGCACGAGTCTAAAGTATTCTTTCGGCCGTCAGGCCAAAAGGGTACTTTCGTTTCGTCGAGAGCAAGATGGGCCTTGTTGCTAAAAATAAATAACGGTATGAAAGGAGAGCCAGAAAATTGTGGAGTATCGTCGATCGCCGGTGAGTGTCAATAACCGTTGGGTAACCTCTCAATGGTATTTAAATAAACATGAGGCTTTTCTCGGTTCCCTGACCCTCTTGACATCGGTGTGCACGTTGTAACAAGTAAAAACGAGTAAAAAGAAAAAACGAGGCGCGCGAGAGAACGAGAGCACGTTTCCAACGCTCCTCCGGCATTCTCCTTGTCACAATGGACCGGCCCGGTCTCTTCTTCCGCGTACATCACTCGGACACCTCCGGTATGGGTTAACAAACGACATATTCAATACACAAGCTTATTTCTATGAGGAAACCCACGCAACGTCCACCAACAAAGTTCTCTCCTCGAAATAACGTTTCTCTCGTCTTCCAAGCGAAGTTTTGATCTTACATTGGTGTTTTACTTACTTTGGCATTATTCGACACCCAAAACGGAGAAAGTAAAAACACCCGTTGGAAAACTGCGTTTTTGGATAGGCGCATGCGCGGCTCGTGTTACGATCGAAAAAAAAGGGAGAAAAAAAAAGAGCGATCCACCAGCTTGTCTTTTTCTCTTCCCCAACGGGACGACGATCGAACCTGACCCACTTTCGTCACACAGGTGTGTCATCGGATTTCGGATCGTTCGATGCTAACTTTCTATAAATCAGCTCGCGAACATGAACATTAAATCGGCCGGAAAATCCCCATCCTTGGAAAAAAAAACTTCCGATCTCGATTAATACGCACTAAATCGGTTATTACGACTAACCGAAACGCCAAGTACACGCGGGTTCATAGAGAATATCCCTAGAAGGAAAAAAGAGGAAGCGGCTCGACTTCCGGGACTGAGCGTGCGAAATCTGTTTGTTGAACGAACGTGAGTTTCGTACCTATCGAACTTGCTCGTGTACAAGATGATTCATAATCGGTCCATCGGTGAACATTTATTTCTTTCAAATTTCGATTTTTTTTCCAAGTTATGAATTTGAAGATTCGAAATTCGAGAATGTTTCGCTCAAGTTTAATCACGGATTATTCAGAATTTAATTGTGATAATTAATTCATAATTTAATTATCGTTTTTATCGTTAGAGCCAATTTTGAATGACCACTTTATGAATAATTCAGTATTCAATGTTCGCAGTAATTCAGAATTGAATTATTACAATAATTCAAAATTCAATAATACCAAAAACAATGCGCAAAAAAAAACATTTTTTCGTGCTTCACGTTTACCTTGGTGTCTAGTTGCGAGCGATCCTGTATACGAGGATCTACATACATGTATCATCCAAGATGCTACACGAGCGATTCACTCGGTTATACCTGAGAAAGAGTAAAAGAAATTCGTGTCTCCGATGGAGACGGGTGTGTCACGACGGATAAGACACGTCTATATACATTTGAGAATCTTCGCGCGTGTGTTAGTCGAGCTCGAAGAAAAATGAAAAGATCCGAGTGAATGAAAGAAAGGATTGAGTGGTCCACGATCTTGAGGGTAGAGCGGCGAGGGAGGGGGGTGTCTCAACAAAGGGGGTGTCGCGAGGCGCAACGATGCTTTTACAATGCCACTCTGATAAACGAGGCGAGATTGTCTGTCTGTCTGTTCGTCTCCTCTCCCGTCTTTCTCAACCCCTCCCCTCGTTTTTTGTCTCTTTTTTATACATATATTTCTCTCTCTCTCTCTCTCTCGTTCACTCTTTCTTGACTGAGGATCGAAATCTTTCGCTTTCTTGCTCGCCCGGTATCGTTTTGCTCCACCTTCTTCACCTCGTTCACCCTCTTTTCTTCCTTTTCAGTAACCTCGTTTCATCTCGGATCTCACACACGTGTATATAAAATTTCCTCCTGACCTGTCTCGACGTCGATGGAAAACGCGACCAGTTTGTACCTCCGACGAATCAACGAAATCTCGAAATCTCGAAAATCCTGCCCGCCGGACCGGAGACGTTTTCATTTTTCTTGTGGAAAATTAATTTCACCTCAGATTCGAAGATCGATCCAATTTTTTGGAGGTTTCTTTCAATTTCTGGGGTTTTTATTTTGGAAGTGAAAAAACAATCTCGAGATCTCTTGGCTGTTTTTTTCTCGTTGAAAAAGTTCCAGAAAATAGATTTTTTTTTGTTTAACAAAAAATTACTTTTATGCTCACAAAATAAATGTTTCAAAAAATACGGGTTTTAGATTTCTTTTTACGAATTTATTTCGTGTCTCGAGGCTCGATTGATTGTTTTCCAAATTTCTAAAGTTCCGGAGCCTTTGCTTCGAGAATGACAAAATATGAAAGTAAAAAGAAAAAGAAACGTCGAGGTCTCCGGGTTGAACAGCGGCGAGTCGTCATTTTGAGCATATTGAAACGTTTCTTCGTTAATCCGGTCCTGTTTGTCTCTCAGATTTTTGTAACTTTTAATTTATTTTTTGGTCGACTCGCGAGACCGTTTCGACGCAAAGTCCAAAATTGTCGATGCTTTCACCGAGAATCTCGGAAGGCTTATCGGTAGCATACTTCGTCTACGAGTTTACAGGAAAGTTTCGAGCTCTAGAGAGTTATTCACGAGAGGAGTGTTATCCGAGCGAACAAAATTTCAAGGCAAGTAAAAGATTTTTTAATTCATTTGAAATTACCGCACAATAATAATTGTTCAATAATTATTTTGTATGTAAATTTATATTTATAATTTTGTATATTTTTATATATATCTATAAATATATTGATACATTAATATATTAAATTAAATATATTTAGTATATATCCCTAAAAATGAATATACATTTGTAAATTTATGTTTATATTACATTCACAATTTTGTTTATTTTTAAAATCACATTATTGATAATAATTGTTCAATATTTAAAAAATATTTATTAAAAAGGAAAAACGTTTGACAATATAAAAAAAAATGTCTCGCTCGAAGAAAAAAAGTAAATTTAAAGTAGACGTAACGAAAAAAAAATCTCCAATTATGAATCATCCTGTAACTTCGACTTTTATACGCGTTTTCAGATTTACCACGTTGCGCAAGAATTTCGAATCTTTCGAAATAAAATCGAAACGCACGTTCACGCGAGTCCGCATTTTTTTTTTTCACGTCCAATCTCAGCCGGACGCAACGAACGATCTTTTATTACTCCCGCGTATCTTCAATCCGAGCATTATCGCGCCGCGATCCGCCTCATCGTTGGGAAACCGTGTGAATTCGTCATCTCGAGTTACGAACTCGCACGAGGTGGGGAAAAAAAAGGGTTTTCGACCTCGGTCTATAGAAAGTCCCGCGAAGCGAGAAATCAAAGGGACGCCGTTCCTCCGTTCTTTTCCGTTTTTTTTTCTTGACGCGTTAAAATCTTCGGATATAAAGTTACGACGAGGATTAACGGAAACCCGAAAGAACCAAAAATAGTTCCATAAATAAAAGGAAGTTTGGAACTGGGTGTTAAAATCGGTTCGTATCGTCGACGATCGCTCATACGGAAATAGCGTAGGAACGATACTTGGATCGGTGACCGTCATGAAAAAAATTCCAAAAAATACATATTTCTCGACGTTTTTCTTCGAAAAAAATTCCAACAAATCGCCAATTTCACTATTTTCTCCTCGTCCAAAAAATCTTAAAGCACCTCTCATCAAACCCAATCCAAATTGGACGAATCCAAAAAACCGTAAATCCATCGTCACTAAATCAAAACCCAAGCGAACCCAAACCATCTCACTATCGTTTAAAAAGTCAAGCGAGCCAGGTTGCTTTTTTCAGCAGATTTTTTTGATCAGTTCCATTCGATCCCGAATAAACCGGTAGGCGGAACTCTCCGATTATCGAGCTCCAGCGTGACGACGTACTCCGCTGGAACATCGAAATCGAGGCGGGAGGCGAACGGGCGAAGGAGAAGTCACGGGAGGGAAGGGGGGTGGAGATCGGTAAATGAATCCGAGTCCAGCGGCATGTTCGGTGGATGCGGTTAATTCCGATTCTGTATCCGCATCAGCTGGACCAGCAACATCAACAGAAGCCCGGAGGGGGTCGAGGGGGGATCGGTTGGTTTTGATCGGGTTGGAAGGGGGCCAGGAGCGAAGGGGAGTGGCAGGGGGGAAGGTTGACAGGGAGGCCCGTAGGAAGCAGCTTCGGACTGTCGAGCAGGTACAGCCGGCGGGCTGCACCGGCGACTCTGGCTGCTCACCCAACATTTCCGCATCGGCTATCAATATCGAAACGAGCGATGGATTTACGAGGAAATTCCATATTCGTACGCGGATGAATGACGAGGGATTCGCCCATGAATAATGCATTGACCCCGAGACGAAATAAATAATAGTGCACACGCGTGTGTACGCGTGTGTGCGTCGGTGGGGGCAGGGGGAGGAAGGGGGTAAAATTGCGGCCTCTTGGGTGTGCGTGGGAGTGCGTTCGTCCACGAACGGATCGGCGATCGGCACGCTCCGATGCTCCTCCGAGCCATCAACTTCCACAGGATTGTCGAAATTTCCAAAAAACTAATTTTTACAATTTTTTTTTGTCTTTTTTGTTTGGGCTTGTATGGGGTATTTTTTGGTCCGGTGGTACATTCAAAGATTGAGCATTTTTGGGTGGATTTTTTTTTCGCGAAAGGTTTTAACGGCTTTGATGATTTGGAGTTTTGGATTTTTATTACCTTTTGTAATGATTTTTAAAAATTATATTTTGGAATGATTTTTTTGTTCAATGTTCGGAAATATTGTAGACAATTTTTCGTTGAGGTCCATCACCTGGGATTCGTATTTGTTATGGAAAATAATTTTTTCCATAAAAAATAAGTATGGAAAATAATTTTTTTAATGATTCGAAGTATTAGTATCGAAGCGTCAAATTCGAAGAAAAAATTGATGGATGGCTCGAAGATTTACGCGGTGAATGAAGATACAGTCCGAAGGTCCGGTCCTCGGATTAATGAGAATTCAGGACGAGTGATTCGATGGCGATACCGATGTTTTCGGGCCGTCCTCTGCCACCGGGCATTGTCGTCGGAATTCTCATAAAATAATTAAGAGGGAGAGTCCTCGCGCCTTTCTTGTTTCGTCCGAGGACTTTCAGTCGCGGTAGTCGAGACGCCAACGGAAGATGACGCTATTTTAGAGTCTCGTAAAAGGGAACATTAAAATCTCGACTTGAGCGTCTCTTCCACGAGGCACGTGTGAGAAGGTTTCAACGAGAGAGAGAGAGAGAGAGAAAGAGAGTGGGGGAGAAATCCAATGAAAAACTTTTCTCTCTCTCTGGTACTTTGTCGCGAGTACAAATTGTCCCATCTGCCTGAGCAATCGGGATCAGCTGGCGCCACAAGTTTTATCGACTCGTCGAGAGAAATCGTCCACGAAGAAATAATACACGAGCTATGCCTTCCCGCTTCGTTTTATCCAACGATCCTTACGTCTAGTTACTTTTTCAGCAATTCGTTGGACACCTGTTGTCGATATTTCAAGCAAACCCAAACGAAGCCAAATAAAAAAATCCTAGTAGCTCTAGTTATTTTTTTAAATAAATACGATTTTGCAACTAGACCGGAAACGAAATAAACGCAGTCACAAAAAATCCTAGTAGGTTTCAGAGACTTTTCGAAACTTTTTTACGCAATCACGAGATCGATAAATTTTTGAATCTCGCAATTACGTTTTCAATTTTCGTTCGAACATCAAGACGCTCGCTCGATCGGAGTAGTGGAACGAAAACTACGTTGTGAAAGCCCGAGTCGATTTTCTCGTATTTCTAGCCCGATGAATCTTGATTTTTGACTCGACGGCTTTAATTTCGTTCCGGATGGTTCCTATTGATGCCTGGTTAATTTTTGGTTCGTCGCAATGTTACGAGATGAAAAAAGAGGGATCGGGTCATCGAAGGTAATCCGAAATACCGACAGAGGGCCAGGAAGAGTCCCCGGAGACTCTCGTTTGTCGTAAAAGTATATTTTTCACCTCCGGAGCCCCGAGGGCCGAGAACTCGTTTTGGTGACACCGAAAAAGGGGCCTCAGCCGCTTTCGGTGGGCCCGTTCGAGACCGAACGAAAAACCTGAAACAGCTGAGATCAAGAGAGCCACCCAGTATCCTCGACACATATACGAGGGGCCTTCCTCGTAGAGAAAGTCGATCTATCTCTGCGGTTTATTAAAACCCCAACTATGCTTTCATAATTTCCTTCTTTATCTCTCACCACGTGGGAGAGATTCGATCAGCCTGATCAAATTATTATCGAACCGAATTATCTCTCAACCCGCGTTTATTATTTCGAGCTCAATGACGGATCAATGAAAATTTATCGCGAACCAGCCACTTTTGGGGACCTCTTATTTATTATGATCTTTTGGTTAACGGTGGTTCGGAAAGTTTTTTTTTCTTCGATGTATTTGGGTTTGCGTTGGGACGAAAGTTGGACAATTGAATTTAGTTACGTGTCATTTAATAATAATCGAATTTAATATAACTATATGTTCTGAGGCTTTTTTAAGATTTAATGAAACAACTTAATTTAATGAAATTCGATATTATTTTAACTAAACTTTTTATTATTCAATTTTGAACCCTCCTCGGTTTCATTTGTACACAAATTAAACTGAATTTTTTTCAGACATGAAAATTTCGAAAAAAAATCTTGCAAAAGATTTCCCAGGCTTTTATCAAGCGCGACCAAAAAAAAAAAAAAAGAAAATAAATTCCCTCTGTGGATGAGCATCCATCGAAGTAGCCGGAAAACTAGCCCGGGCCAGAATGGAAAACTGAGGAAAGATCTGAAAACGAGAAGTTGAATAATTCGCGATGGATTTTGCCGCGAGGAGTCGGGGCGGGAGGGAGGAGATCTTCGGTGGAAAGTGAGTTTGCAGAAAGACACGGAGTAATTGTAGAATCTGCAGTGAGGAGGTAGAGCAACTTGTCGATGGTCGTTGGATGTGTGTGACGGGCGTACGGAGCGGCGTTTGGTCTCGCGATCGGACTCGGTACTCCCTCGATGGAGCCGCATCCTGGCCGGCTGTCCGCGGCGCGAGCCTCCTTTCGATCGTTCCCCGGTTCAACCGCTAACTGCTATCGCGCTCTCTTCGCCATTCGGACATGGTCCATTCGAGATCTCTCGACGGGTCTGGCACTCACCCGCGCCGTTCTCGACGCCCCGAGCAACGTCTTTCTCTCTCCCTCTCTCTCTCTCTCTTCGTCTATATCTATCCCCCTTCAGCAGGATTCTTGATTCTTCATTTCTCTCTTTCTCTCTCTTTCAGCTCGATTCTTGATTTCTCTTTTCCTCCCTCTCTCTCTCTGCCTTGCGTTCTTTAATATATTTCACGGTTTTTTTCGTTTATATTGCATTATTCGTTTTTTTTTATTTATATAAAAACATATATATATATATTTATTTATGTATAAAACAAATCGTAGAAAAATGAATTACACCAGAACCGAAAATCAAGAAAATAAAAATAAATAAAAATAAATAAAACTAATAAGTTAATAAACTAAATTAATACGAAATTTGACTTGAACTTAAATCAAAGTCAAAAATTGAGAAGTGAACTTAAGAGAGAGAGAGAGAGAGAGAGAGAGGGAAAGAGGGTTCTTCTCCAACTTCTATCCTTCTCTTTTTCTTACCCTCTTCGGTTTATCCAAGAGCTGTCAGCCAGTGCGAGCGACAATGCCCGATCCGAGATAACGCCTCTGGGAGCTGGCTCAACCAGCGAGGAAGAGGTACTTTTCAGGAGCAAGAAGAAGGAGGACCTGGACGAACGCCAAGAAAGAGGAGGAAGGGATAGGGGGAAGGAGGACTGCTGTCTTCATGAACACCGTTGAGTCAGAGCGTGCACGGTAAAACTCTGAAACTATTCGGGATAATGCACGGGAGAAAAATACACAAACCCTCCGTGATGTGAACCAAAATGCATTTTTATTGATAAGTACTCGACTGCTCTCCGCAATTAATAATCTCTTGGTATCTCCAAAAACGTACTTTTAATTTGAAAACAGCACCTGCATTTTTACCAGTTTCACCTTCCGTTCGAGATCAATACATTCGAGAGGCCAAACCGAATATAATTAATGACGGAACGTGCCCAAAAAAAAGTTTTAAAAAATCCGGTTCCAAATCGCAATTCAAACGTTTCTATCATCCGAGTTTTTTCAACGGCCGTTCGTAACGTCCCTCAGCTGAGAATCGACCCTTTCCAAACGTAGCGTCTTAGCGGAAGATTCCGGCGTTCTTCCGAACTTCAAATACACCCCCTCGCAATTTTTAGGACGAAACATTGGCGTACACGCTTTTACCCGATAGACCGCGTTCATCCACGACCCAAATGTCCCTCGTTCCCTCTTTAGAGGCGGGTCATTTTCGCATCGTCGAATCTTTGGACGTTCACCTGACCGATCCATTGCGAATACTGCCCGCATAATCAGCCATCGACCTATCGACCCATCGTCTCGTATTTTCGAGGCGATAAAACTACCAAGTCCGTTCCCACTTTTATCAAAAACTTTCTCTCGATAAAACGAGGATAAATTTTTCAACTTCCAGATCTGTGAGGGAAGGAGAAAAGGGGGAGGAGGGGATTTAGTAATAAGTCAATTTGGACGCAACAACACGACGGTGGAATCGCAGTTGAAAATGTCTTCACTATCGGGGTTTATGTTAGCCACGAGAATTGCTCCATGCCTCTCGGGTCGTTCAACGCGCAGATACGAGTGTTTAATGCACCGCGAGTTTACTGCACGCGTAAATATAATGTAGTGAAAAAGCATCAAAGATGCGCGTAACTATAAACGTTATTTCCTACTGCGCCTCGGTGGCACAGCGAGTCTGTTATTTGCTATCGTGTGCCCGCCACTTTTTGCCCCCCAGCAGTTTGCTTCCGCAACCTGACCGATTCTACGCTCCGCGTGTTTTCTTCCCGGTTGAAAATATGACTCCCGAGGGAATGGATTTTCTCATGAGGTTATCCCGGAATCTACGAAATACCTAGTACGCACCAGCTGGATTTTTTTTCCCGACCCGACCGTGAATCAAGAATTGTCGAATCCGATTGTTTTCAGGCGTCAGGCGCCAGACGTGGTCGCTCAACGGAACTTCCGGCGGGTTTTTCGGTTATACCAGTTCGCGAATAAGAACGGGATTTCTTTCTTCCACTTATTCATCGTTTTCACGATGTTTTCTACAAAAGTGTCTTTCCCCCTCCCTTTTCGTTCACCTTCCAAGCGCGGGCTCCGGCGAGCCGCGAACGGTCCGAAGCTGTAAAACGTCTAGCGCAGCGGGTGGCGGATTCAGCAAGAGAACTCGGTCCGCGCTCATCTCAGGATTTATGCGAGTTCTCGAGAGTCGGTTATAGAGCTCGAATACGCGGCGTGCGTTCTTTTGCAATGAGCGCCGCGCTTTAATTGGCAGTAGCCACCTTTCAATCCTATCTCTTCCCCTTGAGGCACTCTCGAACGCACGTTCGCGCGGGCCCTAACGCACGCGTGGATATTCCGCTCCGGGTACCGATCGTTTACGTAACAAACGTGAGATCGCCGATAATGAGCGAAATTCTCGATAACGATACCCCGATATTTGGGTCGAAGCGACCGGTCGTGTACCTCCTCTCATCGACCACCGGAATGTCGCGTCTTTCAGCTCGAAACTCATCTGCAGTTTTCTCGTCATCCATTTTTTTCTCTTTCGTTTAAAAAAATTGGATAAAAGTCATCGGCGAGTTGTCCATTTGACTTATTTCGTTCGAGAAAAAACCAATTTAATAAGATCAGCGGTTTCTCTGTTTTCGGTCGAAAAATAACTGCGCGGTGTAGATCGGGAGAATTTTTCTATTTTTTGGTTTTCGTTGCGGTAAAACCTGCCAAACGTTTTAAAGGCTTTGTTTCCGATTTAAGGGGCCCTTGGTTTCAGTTTCTTCAGCCACCAGTCTTTTCCTAGTTTTTTTTTGGTTATTTTCCAGGCTGAAAAGTTGAATCAGTCTGGGTCAAAGGCCCAAAGTCAGAAAGATCAAAAACCATAGAGGCTCGAACGAAACAACCGAGCGTCAAAAAAAGAAAAAAAATAAAATGACCGGGGAGGGCCGCGGCTTTGCGCGTCTCGTAATTAGTCTTTGGTAAAAGTATCGTCATTAATCACACCGGGAGGCCGGTAGACACGCGTTTGCCCTACTCGTCAAACCTAAATGGACCGGGACTCTCTACCTCTTCGCCTTTTAATAACGTACAGCAAACACGCATCGTTAGGTCAAACAATATCAATTCCCAAGCGTTTATTAATGTCTACGAAGTAATAGAAATATTGAGAGGAGGTTTTAAAAGGGAGAAGCTATATTGCGAGGCGATATCGCGATGACGGATGAAAAATCGGCGAAACGAAAAAAATCGGTCCGTGGATCACAATGAAAGGTTTCGAATATTTCGAATTAGGAATCTTCGGTCTCGTCGGAACTTTGAAAAAGTGTCGATTTCTTTCATCCGCTTTTATCTCTATTTCTCTCTTTTTACAGTTTTTCTATTTCTCTCTTTTTACATAATTAGTTCTTATCTTACAAACTCGTGGTTCTTTATTAAAGAGCAAATATCTATTTGCTGGATTTGGTTAATATTATTTTTCGTTTAGGTTTACGTAGTTACTTATTGAATATTTTTATATTTCTATAAATTGTTATTTTCTCATTGTTACAATTTTGTTATCCTTGTTAATTCGTCCCAAAATACAATAGGACATAATAAATCATATCGTCCTATCGTCGTATCTCTCTCTCCCTTTTTCTTTCTCTCTATCTCTTTCTCTCTCTATCTATCTATCTCTTGCACAGACTCTCGTTCCTTTTTCCAACGCTTCGGACGTTAACGAAGGACGCCTGGGAATTTTCCGCAGTGGTCGATCTCGAGCTCTGGTATGCTCGCCGGCGCGGTTTCACGCAGTGGCCATCGAGAAAACTAGAAATGCTATCGGTCGCAGCGAAGAAGACTGAGGAAAGAGAGAGAGATAGAGAATATAGTAAATGGATGGATATAAACGTACTGGAAAAAAGATTGAGAGAGAAAGAGAGACGAAGCGATAAAAAAAAGAGAGAGAGAAAGAAAAAGATCGAGAGGGCCAGGGGGGGGGGGGGAGGAGGAGATTGGATTTTTCTCACACGCAGCGTGTGCGTCTGCAATAACGAAATACCCCGGAGGGACATAAGGTATCGATCTCGAAAAGTTCTCCGCTACCGATATGTGCGTTGGTAGATCGGGCTACGAAAGATCGGTAGTGTTATATACCGATCTACCGTAAGATCGCGTATAGCTGCAAAAGAGAGGGAGATAGAGAGAGAGAGAGAACGAGAGAGACTCGCAACTTGGAATTATCCCGATGTCCCTTGATTGATGTGATTGTCGTTAGACGTTGTTAGAGAAAACCGGTATCGGTCGTTACGTCCGGCGAACGCGAGAGAGAGGGATAGATAAAGAGAGAGAGAGAGAGAGAAACGATGTTCTTTACCACGCGCAGTCTCCGCGTGTCGACAGCGTTACCGTCGATTCAACGTTTTCAAGAATGCTTCCCAATTAAGCAAAAGTTCATTCATCATTCAAATACGCGCAGCTTTTTTTTTATTTCCCCGAACGGACGTTAATTACCGGATCGTTGGTGTTCATTGTCACGGGCCTCCCTCCCGTTCGTCTCAATCAAAAAGAAAAATTATTTCCTCGGTTTTGTTTCATAATTATTTACGAGTATGGTAAGTAACGTTTAAATTTAAAGGGCCACGAGAAACGACGGGAAAATTGCTATTCCGGTGCATCCATTACGGACTCGATTCTTCTATAGTTAGGGATACACGTGACGAACTACCGCTTCGATCAGATTCTTCGCTATTCCGAATTTTCATAATTAACCAAGTTCGTCTATCCAAAACGAGTCGATGAATCAATTAGTTAATAGTATAACCGTATTAATAGTACTAACAATTTGTTAATGGTATAATTATATTATTAATAACAATAACCTCATTCTAATAAAATAATTAATTGTCGTTTAATCAATTTATTTAATGAAAAAACCTCCTATTATCCGCTACTATCAGTCGTCCCCGTATCTACCTGACCACGAGTGAACCAACGAGTCGATTTCCAAGACGTTTCGATCCAAGTACCCAATTTCCCCAACAAAATCATATCCGACGTCTTCGAAATGAGCCTAACCCCCTCCCCTGCACTGTTCACCCCGATACAACCGTATTCGTGAAAACCTATCGAGAGTAGTACCAACGAAAAGCAAAAAAAAAAAAAAGAGTCGAAAGAGCGGACGATCGGACGATCGAAAAGTGTCTCGTAGCAGGCGTTGCGACGATTCAAACGGGTTCGAAATATCGCTTAGGCGCGTGTACACGTACAACGAGGTTTCGGAGACGGTCGATTGGCTTTCGAGGCACGATCTGACCTAAAACTGAGCACGGCACGGTTCGACGTTCGATTTTCTTCCCCCTCGCGCCTCGCCGCCGCTCCGCCTCTTCGTCGTCAATCGTAACGCCACCTCGTTCGACGGATTCGTCCGCGTACGAAGCGATACGGACCGATCGAGTGCCCCTCGAAAATATGGGACCGACTCCCGTTCTCGAGAAATGAAAAATAAATAAATAAAGTATTTTTTAAAAAATCACCGGGAGAAGAATCTTCGAGGATCGCGCGGCGCTGTTGATTTCTTCGTGGCTCTTTTACCCGGTACGTGAGTTTAGAAGGAAGAAAAGAAAAAGGTTGATTTCACTCGACGATCGTGTACCGGGGCTGGAACGGCGACACGTGCCGTTGGACATCGTCGTCGTCCTCCTCCTCGTCGTCCTCGTCGTGGTCGTCGTCGTCGTCGCCGTCGTCACCGTCGTCGTCGTCGCCGTCGTCGCGATCCCGTACGTCGAGTACGCGCGTGTCCACCGATCGGCTCGCATTGTACCCCGCATACCGATCTCTCGAGGGAGCGAGAGAGAAAACGACGTCCCGCGGGTATCCCGTTAACGAGAGACCGCTCTCCGACGACAACGAAGACGACTACCGTTTCATCGGCGAACCGTGATCATCGCGTATCTCTCCGCGCACTCCCGACCGTACCACCTTCGCTTCCCGTACTCTTGTTTCGTTTCAATCTTTCCTTTGCTTCGGGTTTTTCGACGGACCAAAAGTTTACTTCCGGTCTTTTTTTTAAGGTAGAAGTACATACGTCACGTGACAAGGAAAATAGAGAGACAGGGAAATCGATTACGCTTTTCAATAGAAATTTTTCAAGGATGGAACGGTTTTGATCGCGATCCAAAAGAACCGGGACGTTCATTGGCTAATCCTTTCGAGGTTGATGCATCGTTTTATCCAAGGAAAAGTTCTTTCGAAGAGACGAGGACGTCCCAATCGTCGTTCCAAAAGTTTTTTTCGCCCGAGTCCTTTTTAAATATTTTATTCCAACCGCCTTTCAACGACAATTTCCATTTTCCGTACGAAGAATCCTGACGAAAGAATTTCGGTACCCTCTCGCGTTCGAGTTTACCCTCTTCCGGTTTTCAGTAAAGAGTTTAGCCGTACACGCTTTTGTCCAACGAACCGGAATCGCGAATCTCCCTGTATAGCGTACACGTATACGAAGCTGTCGATGAACCCGATCGCTTTTCCTCTTCTTTAGAGATATACGTTTGGTCCGTGCACGACGGTATCGCGAAGTTTCGGGTGTACATTCGTATATACGTATATCGAGATTCGTACACGTATACGATCGGTATATACGTACGAGAGTAGGAGTGAGACGAGCGCGGGTCCTCACGAAGCGCGCCGGTCCCGACGATCAGTGCACCGCACTGAGAATGCGGTTATGATAATGCAATGGCCACCGTGCTACGCCAGGATTCCAAACTCTTCCTGTGTGTACACGGGAGATAGGGAGAGACGAAGAGAGGGACAGAGAGAGAGAGAGAGAGAGAGCGAGAATACACCCTGCTGACTATCGAAAGACTCAACCTCTCGATCACGACTTCTTAAGCATATATATAGATATATATGGAAAAATGGTACACTTGTCGGCCACACCAACCGACGACTTATCGTTCTACGACTCTGAATTATTTTCGGTTTTTTATTATTTCGGTATTATTATTATCGTTTGGGTTTGCTTGGATTTGTCGTTTGTGTTCGTTATTCATTTAATATTATTATTATTATTGTTTGATCTTATCAATTTAAAATTCGTGTCATTCACGGAATACCCAATAAGAATTTGAAGGAAGATTCCTCGTTGGTTTCGAGACCGAGAGGTCACCGAAAACAAAAAATACGCCGCGCGATAACCGTCGTCCCATCGGATCGCACGTACCAGGCTTCGCGATCGATCCTCCTGTTTCTCTGTGCGTTTCTTTTCGTTTATTTTTATTCGTCGTTGTTGTTCGGAAGAACGAATAAACGTTGGCGAATGAACGCCGAGTGTATCGCCGTCACGGACCGGATATCGTCTCGTATCCTCGCAAAATAAATGCCATCCGGACCATTAAGCGTACGAAAGCGTGCGAGAGATTCCTGATTTGGGGTTGGTGTTACGCCTCTCGCTTTCCTACCCCGATACGGAGATAGGAAAATTCGTCGAGGAAGGAGGAACGCTTTCCTCTCTCTCTCTCTCTCTATATATATATATATATATATAATAGGCACACATACGTTTTTCCATGTTTGGGTTTGTACAGAGAGCGAAAGAAACGGGGATGAAAAATAGGAGACTGAGAGACGAATGAAGAAAGAGAGAGAGAGAGAGAGAGAGAGAGGAGCGGCGGTGGAGGGGGAGGGGCCGGAGGGAAGAGGAAGAGAAAAAGTGAGACGAAAGTCGGTCCGTGTCTAAGGAACCGCCGGGGGTGGTTTTTAAATAATTCTACTATTTCCATGCATATTGCAGGAAACAATTACAAGTGTAATTGCTAATAGAAGATTCCAGACGAGGCCAGGTTTATCTGCTCCGTGGCTTCTCCAGGTCTCTGTGTATATAACTGACTTTTCTTTCTCCTCCTCCCCTCTTCGTCCCTCCGTTCCCTATTATCGCTCTTATCTTTCCTTTCCCTTTTTATTTCTTTTTTCTGTTTTTTCTTTTCCGTTTTTCTTTTTCAGTGGTTTCCTCGTTTCTCCATCTTTCTCGTTGGCGAATCCACGCGCGACTGGCGAGAGTCGTACCGCTTGAGTTTTCGCTGGCACGACCGAGACAAATCTTTCCACTGTACTCGCTGGATCTTTCCGCGGCGGATCTTCTCTATCTACGTTTCTGCCCGTTTTTTTTTTACCACTGTCCCTTGGGTACGCGGTGCGAGGAAACAAGATGGGGGAGAATGTATAAAATTTAACCCCCCGCGGTTAAACGTCACGGGCTGGATCAACACTTTTCCTAATTACACTTGATGAACTATTCGTACAGTTTCATGGATATTATCTTCCCTGAACGTTCTTTCAACGAACGTGTAAATACGATTTTTTGTTGTTTTTTTTTTCGGGTGTACCTTTTTTCCAGTAGATATCGTTTTTCCGAACCATCAGCATTTAACATTTTCGACCAAACATTTGTGTCACTTCGAGTTCGCGTCTTCAAAACGATCTCGTATCTTTCTCATTCTTTGCCATCTTTCATTTTATCGACGAATCGATGGGGAATAAAAACGTTGGTCGAGAATGTATTTTCAATGGTGACGATCACCGGTTCGCCGTCGTGGTAACTTTGGTCTGATATCGATGTCGCGTGTCTTCTCGCTAACCCAACCCCCCCGTCAGAGCCTGATTCGGAACGGTAGAAGAGCGGAGGTTGTTGGTATCTTTTTTTCTTTTTTTTTTTCGTCCTGAAAATTGGCATGGAAGACACAGGATGTGTGCGCGACTCGTCGAGGACGTCAGTGACGACGAGAGCCCAAGAGCGAAGAGACGTCGTATAGCTACGACGTCGTTGACGACAACGGCGATGGAGGTCCGTCGTGGCACAAGGGAAGGCAGGAAGTTGAGCCTGGCCGACGAACGAGCGCTAGAGAGAGAGAGAGAGAGAGAAAGTGGGGGGGGGGGGGGAGTAGCAAGAGATAGCAAGGGGGAGGATGGAAAAAATCAAGCAAATTGGTATGCAGCGCGCAACAAGCAACGGGAGGAAGAGTGGGAGTTAAGGGGGAGGGAGAGTCGACGCGGGGTTGATGGTTGGGACAAGCGGGGGTTGCTGCGGGTTAGACCAGCCGTTGTAGCACAGCCAGTAGTGGTAGCCCAGCTAGGGGCTTCCAGAGGGTTGCGGGATCAATACTCTCTCCGTCTTCTTCTCTTCCTATCCTTCGCCGTAACCACTTCCTTCGATTTTTTGTTTTTCCTCGTTTCCGTCTTTTTTCCTCCCCTCCGTTCCGATCCAACCGGAACGTGAATCTCCGAAGCTTCGTATTTTTATCAATTCGACGGTAACGGAGCTCAACGATTTTTGAATTTTGTTCACCGATCGCTCGGGTTTATGAGTAATCGAATCGTATCCGAGAAGGATTATCGAACGGCAGAGCTAAAAATCGTTCGACCGCGATTGTTCGAAGCAAAAAAGTTTTTGACGACGAGTGAAGGAGGCGGCCTCTGCGTCCGTCGATTCTACAAACCCCGATACTCGAGTCTACCGAAAAAACGTGACGGTCACCGAGAAAAGTGTGTTTGAAAATTTGGCTAAAAACGAACAAAACTCATACTTAATCGTTTCATAGTCCATCAAAGCCGCCCCTCCGAACACGGATACCCTTTGTTTCATCTTTCCCCCGACACGGTGACGAGAAACGCGAATTTCGAGGCGTCGCGATCGCGCCCTTCGGAAAGTTACCTTCCGCAGTTCGGGAAAACAATGGGCTCCGGGGATAGATACGGCGAAGGCCAACCGTGGAATTGCGGCTTCGCGGCCACACGGACCGAACCACCACCACGTAGGTCCCAACGTCGAACCTCCGACCCGGACCCTCCGCTCCTCCCTTCTTCGCCCTTCTCTTCCCCCACTCCTCTCTTTTACCCTCTCGAGTTGCTAATATAATTAGGATATTCACGCGGGATGCCTCGTACACCCACCGACGGATTAACGAGCCGTATCCTCCGCAACGTGAATTCCGAGCTCTCGTGCACCTCCACCCTTTTACGGAGCGTTCTGTGGATGCCTCACGTTCCGCGACAGAAGGTCGTAACTTGACGCATCCGGACGAGGAATCGTCCCTGGAACGCCCTGACTTCCGTCAGACGTCGTGGACCAGAAAAGGAGTTGAAAATTCGCGCGGCGCCTCGACCCTCTCCAGCCCCTGCCCCTCCGTTGCCGCACCGCGGTCCGGCAGGAGTTTTGCCGAAGAGATCATTAACTACCCCTCTCTCGATCGTACCAGTTTTATTACTCCGTTCTTAATATTCTTTTCGTCTATCTCTCTCTCTCTCTCTCTCTCTTCCCGTCTCTTTCTTTATTTTTATACAGGGTGATCCGACGCGTTTGCTCGATAGGGATCATTTTTTAAATAATTTTTTATCGGATCAAGGACTGTCGATTAACGGACGATATTGAACGGTGTCTGAGTTTGCTTGGGTTTACAATTTTCGATGTTGAGGCTAGTCGACGTTCTTTGTTATTAAAAGTGTAGAATTAAAAATTATATAATTGAAAATGACAAAAATAATCGATCGATTGCATTGTCAAAATGGAATGTGATTTTGTTTTCTTTTTTATTTATTTGGTTTTGGCGACGTATTTGAAAAATTGCAAAATTGTCATAAATCGATATCTACCGAAACCACCCGCCAAAAAAAAAAAAAACAATTTTGAGGCTCGTTTGACAGCGGTAAATTTGATTGAAACGAATTCGGGAGTAAGAGCCCTTTTGGTGGCCTTTTGGTGGCCTTTCGGAGCCCTTCCGGAGGTATACGTTGAATTACCGGTCACCCTGTACACGTTTCTCTTGGTAAATAATGAGGCGTGACGAATTTTCGCGTCATCGAGCGCGCGGAGTGGCTCGGAGAGTATCTCGCCCGAAAGGGGAAAATCATTGCCGAAGACGACGAGGACCAGGAGTCGGTGCAAGGTTCGTAGTTAGATAAGGGTGATGAAGAAAGTCAGAGACGGAGGAACGATTCTTGGCTGGTCACGTACCGGCTTAATGCAGCGTGGTGGAAAGCCTCGAGGTTTATTAAGTCGTTTCCTCAGAGAGGAGAGCGAGAAAGGGGTCAGTCCTCGAGAAGGGTGCGAACAAAAAGTGCTCACCGGCCCTTATCCGTTTATTTTTGGAAATTTTCGTAAACGAAAATAACCGGGATCGAAAATCCAATTCCAAACGCAATTACGTTTAAAAATATCCGAACCCAAACAAACCCAAAGAAAAACAAAAATAATTGGGAACGAAAATCCAAACCCAATGAAGTTGAAAAACATCTTCAGCCATCGACGAAAATCAAATATCGATTTTTCATTTATTCGTTTATTGTCCCGATCGAAAGGAAAAAGAAAAAGCAACGAAGCAGGCATAGCTCAAGCGTGAAGAAGCGAATTGAAAATTCCAGTCGTTTGGCTTCGCGAGGCTGATCGCGGGGAATGAGACGAAAATAAAATGTCGCTGATTAGCATCGAGACAATCAATGAGAAAATATTGGTAGCGTCGATGAGCGATATCCTGTTGGTTGACCCCTCGTATTCGTCGCGGCGACGGAAATCGTTCGACGGGAAAGGCGAACGCTTCGACCAGACCCGCCATCGACGCGGCGACGAATAATTTCGAAACAATGAGAATCGTATCGGATCGCGATCCGACGCGATTGGCTTCTCGATGACGATGTTAAAAAAATCCCGGGTTCACGGCTACCGGTACGGGGGTTGTCGTTTCCGGCTCTTACGCCCGTTTCTCGTCTATCAAGGTCGATAATACGGAGAAATATAAAAAAAAACGACTATCCGGCGAACGATTTCGATCGAACTTCGCGTAAAGGAGTCCCGGTGCATTTTTAATTTTTTTTTAAATAGAGCTAGGAATTTTCCAGAATTGTCTTAAATAATCTTTATTTTTGTCTAACTTTCTTAATTTGATAATTAGTTGGACAACTAGTATCGTCTTACTCTTCAAAGTGCGCACGCTTGACCCAAATGGTTCGAAAGTATACGTATCACGGTGTTAATTAATAATTAAAAACGCTTTTTAACGACAAAAACAATTTTCGAAACGTTAATATACATAAAAAATTAAAAAAAAATTGTTTTTATCCAAGAACGGTACAACGAACGTTCTCCATACACGAAAATAAATTAATTTCTTCAACCGATGAAATTTTTTGTTTTAAAAAAAAGCAACCGCGAGAAAATCGATTTGATCAACGACCGATACATCAGGGATGAAAAGGAACAAAAAACACGCGAGACGCGTGGAAAAAAAGGGAATAGGGGATTACCGGGTATAGATGGGTCGAGCAAATAAAAAAAAGAAAAGAGAAAAAAAGAAGTATTTATATCGAAGCGAACGATCGTCGAAAAGTTGCTACGAGTGCGCAAAGTCCACACGTGCATGGAAAGGGTGATCTTCACCCCTGACGTATCTCGCGTGTTATCCCGCGCGAGCTTTACAGTCCATAAGCGTTTGCTCTTCTTCACCGACCACGTACGATCAATTATAGTCATTATTTATCACGCGGATTTATATTCCGGCCGTTTTTCCGAGGACTCCCTTCCACCCCTTCCATCTGCGGAACCCACGATCCTCTACCCCCCGCGTCCTCTATTCTTCCACGGCTAAACGCTAGCCAACTGTCGTTCGGATCGCACAGGGATGCCCGGGGGTTGCCGCTTCCATCGACCGAACCGTGAGTCAACCGCCGATAACAACTTCGACCTCGATTCGCTTTCGCACTCGAGAAAACAACGTTTTTGCAATTAAGGGATATTTTTTCGACCTCTAAGATGGACCCCAAAAAAGACGATCATTTTTTAAACATTTTGTTTGAAAAATCTCGAAAAGTATTTATGGGATTGAAACAATCATGAACGAAAGGATATTTTTATCGAAAATATATATGTCGAGGTTTTTTAACGATTTACTGTTTGAATTTATGGTTTGAATTTATTGACATTTAATATAAATTATAATCAAATTATAAATATCTAAATGTTTAATTTATTTAATAATAAATTTATTTATTTTATATTTCGCTTTAATGAAAAAAAAAAAAAAAAAAAAAAACAAATAAAAAGGCAAACTTCCATTTTTAAATCGAGAACGACTGGACGCCGAACAATTCATACACGCAAAGGAACAAGGGTTGAAAGATCCCCGTAAATTTCCATTTTTGGGCGGTCGTTTGCGTGGCTTCGACGACAAAGAAGTCTCGGCCTGATATTACGAGTCCTTATTTAACCGAACGAGTAAAATATTAGAACGATCGCCGTTCTCGTATTATATCGGACGAGGCGAAAGAGAAGGACGAAGGAGGGACGGAAGGAAGGTCGAGGTCCACTCGAATGGTCATAAATAAGATTTCACCGCGTAATATGTAATATCGCGTGCGGTTGCCCTTCGCCGTTGTACTTTTATTTTTACTCATTTCGCATAGTTTTATCGCTGAGTCCAAGTTGAAACCTTTTATCCGGTCCCGATAGGGTTCCGAAGGAAATTCCAGATACCGCGAGTTCCCAAGGGCCCTCGCGATCGGCCCTTCGCCCTTCGCCCGTTTTTGCTTTTTTCTTACAGAAATTTATTTTTCATATTTTTTTCTAGCTTTTTTCATTATTCGTATTAATTCGTAATTGTTATTCGAATTGTTAATGCACTTGTATTTTTACAGGTGTAAATTATATTTTCAATGTTTATTAATGTAATTAATATTGTATGTATATAAATGTAAAGTGTTGCATCGTTGTTATCAATTTTGTTAATCACTTATCAATTTTTTAGTAATTGTTCCTATAAATTCGTAATAATGATCAAATAATTCGTATTAATTCGTGATAATCGTTAAATTATTCATACGAATTCGTAACTATTGAAATTCTCTAATCACCAGACGAGCGATTCCAGCCAACATTGATAGCGGCTCTTCAATTTACCGTGATCATAAGCTTTACTCTCCCTATTTAATTGTCCCCCCCCCCCTTCCCCAACCAGCAATGAAAATCCTCGATAAATCGACATTCAACGAATTTCCAACTTTTCGATTTGCCCCGTCCCACTGTTTCGACCAAACGTCAAGTATGAAACTTTTTACCGACGTCCGCCCTTCGTCAATTTCTCCCTTCCCAAAATTTCTCGAACCAAAAAAAAATTATATTTCGGAAAAAAAAAATGTTTCGTCAATATTTCTTCCGTTCTGCGAGGAATTGAAAATTGAATTTCTAAAATACTGGCATTAGGATTTCGCGACGGGAGATCGCGAAAGCTAACGAGGCGTCATTCATGTTTGCTTCGCTCAAGGAAAAAAAAACCTGGCGATGTTCTCCCAAGCAAAACCGCCCCCCGAGTGGATTCCCACGAACGCACGGAAAAAGCGATATTTCCTATATAATTCGAGCCAATGTTTACTTCGGGGACATACGTGTATTGCGGGGGACTGTCCTCGAAACAACATATTTCTCGACGCACAAGTTCGTCGGGGTTGATTCACGCGCGCACCCACTCTCGTGTACATTTTCCACCTCTGACTCGGATTCTGTCGCGCTTTGCGATCCACCCCTCAGCGGTGCGCGTATGTCGCGCACCGCTGAACAAAGTTCGCATAAATATGCAAACGCCGGCCTCCCGCGAGAATGTAGGACCGGCCGAACAAAAATTTTCCGTTCGACGCTCGCCCGCGGAGCCGCTTCGGACCCGATCCGTTCTTTTTTTTTCGCTACCACTTAAGGGGCTGTGCCAACTTGGAAATTTCGAAAAAAATCATTTTTCAAAGCTTTCCATCGATTCACGAACCGTCGAGACGACTTTTCCCAAAAGAAAATATCGAAATTTTCAATATTCGCTAAGTTGGGGTGATTCTAGTTAACGATTGTTATAATTATTAAAAAAAGAGAATTCACAAATTAATTGATCGAAGTAACTGAACCCCGATAAATTAATCAATCGAAATCATTGGAGCTCGATTAATTACTTAATTGTATTAATTGAATCACGAAAAATTGATCGAAACCCAAAACAATTAATTAATGAATTTAATGAAAAAATTCTATTCAACCGGAGAAATGAATCGATCGAATTAATAGAACGCCAAACTACTAAGAACTAAGAGCGAAACCCCTGTAACGTAAAAAGTCGCGATCTCGCGCTACCGTGAGTAGAAAGCAGGGTCCGGAGATGAATAATGGGTCCTGCGCGTTCTCCAGCGCTGGATAACTTTCCTGGAAAAGTGAGGAGCCGGGTACGGTCCGGCGGCGCAGGTGACAATTTTTCAAGCTTCCGTCTCTCAGTGAAAATAGTCAATTTTCCATTGGTTAGAGATTCCGCGAGTGAGTTCGTGACACACTTCGATTTAGCGCGTGACGATTGTTCGTCGTTGATGCTACACCAGCCGGGACATTAGAAACGCTGCTCCTTTCGCCTCCTCCTCCATTTTTTTTTCCTTTTTTTTCGCCGCCGTTAACGCTTTTTTCTTTTTCTTCATTTTTTTGTCCGTTATTTTGTTTCTCTTTTGCCTTTCTTTTTTTTCGTTTCTTGCTCCGTGGCTGTTTGTTTCTCTCTGAAATTGTTTTGTTTACAACGAGGACGGGAGTAGAGCACGGCGGCGGCGAATCGCGCACGTATAGAGCCAACGGCGGCTAGTCAACCGTTCGTGCGTGCCTGCGCATAACTTGTCGAGTGCGAGTCTCTCTCTCTCTCTTTCTCTCTCCCTCTCTCCTATTTTTTTTATTGTTTCCATCATTATTATTCGTATTATTGTTATCGTTGTTTTTCATTATTAAAAAATATTATTATCATTATCATTATTATTCATGAAATAATACGGTGATAATAATCAAGTGAAATAAAACGAGAAGAAAAATAACGTGAATAAATAAATAAAAGTTCCGGGAGCGCAAATTTAAAGAGGTTGAAAATAAAAAAAAAATCAGCTCTTCCGGAGAATCGAATCGAGGGGTTAGGCAAAAGTGAAAACGAAAAATAACAAAATCGTTTGTAGGTTGAAACTACCAAAATAAAAAGTGAACAAAAATTAATTGAAATTAAATTGAAAAGTAATAGAGAAAATGAATTTTTGGAGCGCCGGGTTTGGAATCATCGGTGGTTGGATACGTACGAGAGGTACAAAAGGGCGCGATATCGGGAGCGGAAGTTGAGTCGGGAAGGTAAATCCGAAAATAAGTGTCGAGACACCCACGGGATTTCGCGCACGTTCGAAAGGTAAGTCGATGATCGGGAACGCCGCGAATACACGTGCACTTGTTGGGAGACTCGAGAAAGGGCTGTGGCTCTCGAGTCCGGGTAATCACTCCGAGAGGACTATCATTTTCCAAATACGCGGGGTTCCGAAATAACGCCCCGGGCTGGCAGCACACCTGATACACGGAGAGACGCGTTTACGCCCCGGAGTAGCTCGCTTCGCGAAACGTCATTCCCCCGCCGATTTTTTGGGTTCCGTCGCACCTCTTTTTTCCTATCATTTTGAAATTCCGTGATTTTTGATATTCCAGAGAAGCGGCCGGTGTAGCCGAACGTTTTGTTTGTTTGTTTTAGAAGCATTAAAAGGTTCTATTTGATCGGAAATTTTCAGCTGATTACGAATATCAACGAATTTTCGTCGAATGCACTGCACACGGCAAAAAAAATTGTGATTATAGAAGTTTTTTACAATTTTTTCATGGAAATTTTGGGTTTCGGGAGAAATGAATGGTAGATTCGTACTCAGGGGATCAAGTAACATCGAAATGGACCAATAAAAAAAATTTTTTAAATCAAAATTTTTTTCGATTTTTGGGGGAAAAAAGTTTTTTCACTAAATGATCTATAACTTTTTTCCCTTTAGGATTTGCCACTCCGTTTTGCGCTCAATCTCTTCGGTATGATTTTCTCTTTAAAATGCTTTTTTAATCATTGAAATCCGACGATTTTTCGATTTTTGGCAGAATTTCAAAGTTGGACGATCGATTTTTGCTAATTTTTCCATACATACCCCTTTGCCTCTTTTTTTGCCATTTTTCAAGTGGACTTTCCAGGAAAACTATAAGAGATATCGATACGAATCCAACGCCATTGTTTAAGTTAGGCAAAAACCTTTTCTAAACTCACCAAATGAATCCCCATACCAGATGAGAAGCTCATCCTGCGACCGTTTGAAATTTCGTGATTTTTGAGATTCCGGGAAAGTGGCCGGAGGAAGTCGAAAATTTTTTTTTTCCGTTTTTAACCTCTTAAAAGGGTCTATTTAATCGGAAATTTCCCGCTGATTACGATCATGCCCGAGTTTTTGCCGAAAGTGGAAAATTAGATTGGGAAAATGCGAAAAACCTTTTGTAGACTATTTGTCTGACGTTTTTTTTCGTTTGTTTTCCATTTTTGAACTCTTAAAAGGGTCTATTTGATCGAAAATTTTGTGCTGATTACGAATATCATAAAATTTTTGTCGAAAGCACGAAACGAGGCAAAGAAAAAAGGGTTTTAAAGTGTTTTTTACGATTTTTTCATAGAAATTTTGGGTTTTTGGGGAAATGAATGGTAGATTCGTGTTCAGGGG
>JAPYZI010001835.1:0-54463 GCA_030523105.1 Ophioninae sp. A BG-2022a | reverse complement strand
AATTTTGAGTTTTGTGGGAAACAAACGGCAGATTTGTACTCAGGGGATCAAAATACATCAAAAGGGACCATTAAAAAAAATATTAAAAATCCAAAAAAAATTTCGATTTTTAGGGAAAATACCTTTTTTCACTAAATCATCGATAATTTCCTTTCCTTTAGGATTTGGTACTCCACTCTTTGCTCAATCTTTTCGTTATGATTTTCTCTTCAAAATCCTTTTTTAATCATTGAAATCCGATAATTTTTCGATTTTTGGCAGAATTTCAAAGTTAAACCATCAATTTTTGCAAATTTTTCCATACATACCCCTTTGCCTCTTTTTTTGCGATTTTTCAGGTGGACTTTCCGGGAAAACTATACGAGATATCAATATGAATCCAACGCCATTATTTAAGTTAGGCAAAAACCTTTTCCAAAACCACTAAATGAAAGTCAATAACATATAGAACACTCACCCTAGGACCTTTTGAAAATTCGTGATTTTCAAGATTTCGTGAAAGTGGCCGGGGAGGTCGAAAAATTTTTTCTTCCGTCTTTAACCTCTGAAAAGGGTCTATTTCATCGAAAATTTTGCGCTGATTTCGAATATGCCCGAGTTTTTGCCGAAAGTGCAAAATTTCACTGGGAAAATGCAAAAACCGTTTCTAGAATATTTTTTTGACATTTTTCCCTAGAAATGGCGAGTTCAAGGGGAATCAAATGGTGGATTTGTTGAAATATTAATAGTAATTCAGGGATTGATCCGGGAACTGTATATGCTGGTATCAATTCACTCAGAATTTCACCGCCAAACCCCCATTTCATGGATGACATGCTGTCGTGGGACACCCTGTATATTATAATACCTATAAGAGGAAGGGGCACAGCTATGCCCGAAGCAGAATATCTACAGGAGTAAGAAGGACACCATCATTCTCCCAACGTTTATGCCCACGAGAGAAAGCGAGAGCGAGAATAAAAACCGCCGTCAGCGCCACTATTCGAATACTACCAATGGGGGCAGCCCCCAGCAGAATCGGCACATATCATCCTTAAGAACTGTCCTTCTATCCACATGTGACTTGGTTGATTGTGCCCAACTTCGCAGATGCTCCGTAATAAACAACTATGTCAAGGTGTACAGGTTATGTTCCTCGTTGATAGCCACGACTTATTTCTTGGACTGTTCACGATCAAGCAATGTCAGCCGGAGCGATCGTAGAAAGATGTCAATTTTTCGTGCAGCGAAAAAAACGACTCTGTCGTATGACGGTCAAGAGTGGGAATCGTTTTTGCGGCGAACATTTGGCAATGTGTCCAAAGGACGAAGAAGATGCGTCCTCGAAGTACAAAAGGGTCACGTGCCCTATCGATAGTACTCAGTAAGTTTCGTCCCGTAATCTTCATAATTTATTCTCACACGTTTTCTGAAGTTGTATAAATCTACAGAACGTTTGCAGCACCTGTTACGAGTCGAGGTTGGCTAAACACCTTAAAGTCTGCAATGCCAAGAGGCTGGCGGATGCACGGCCCGCCTATGTCGTTGAGGGAATCAATCTAGGTTCAATAGACACGGACCAGCCTGAACGTATCCCTTTGACCGACCTCAATCCAACCTCCATAGATTCAGTCGTGGCTAAGGTCACCGCTGCTTATGGTTTGTACTTACCGTATCTTCAGTTACTGCTGATACTTGCGTGACCTTGAAATTTCTCCATCCATTTCAGCAAACTTACCGCCAATCTCTGAAGAAATATTGCGTGAGGAGATACTCAACAAAGAAATTGAGAATGAGTCTTACGGACCCAGCACGCGGAAACATTTGCTCCAAAACGCATCCCTCTTGGCACACGTGAAGCATGCAAATCTGGCACGAGATAACGTGTGCTTTGTCGAATTTGGAGCTGGCAAGGGAAAATTGACGTATTGGCTGGCACAAATGATAGTCGATACCCCAGGCTCTTCAGTGCTGCTCGTTGATCGTTCTAGTCATCGCCACAAGAGTGACAATAAATTAAAAAACGAGGAAAGTCCAATTAACGTGTCGCGCATCCGAGCAGACATTGCGGACTTGAGACTGCGGGACGTTCCACAAATTCAAAACGTTGATAACATAGTTGGTATAGCGAAACATCTGTGTGGTGCAGCTACGGGTGAGCTCCTGACACTTTCCTGCAGGGACTACAAGTGTAATCGTGGAAGTTTAAAAAAACCATCTTGTAGTTGCTTATTGATGAATACTTTGCCATTAAGGTTGGGGTTCGGATAATTTAACATGATGATAGAGTGTTCTCACGAGGGGACACAATAGCTTCAGCCTTAAATCAAATTCAGCTGTAATCGCTTAGTCATTTTTTTGCAGATTTAACGATCCGATGTTTGGCCGGATTGATGCACGATGATCCAAAATCCCGGGTTTCCGGATTGATCGTAGCGTTTTGTTGTCATCATCGCTGCGAGTATTCGTCTTACGTTGGTAAGCGCTATCTGGCCGAATCCGGCTTCGAGAGGGACGAATTTCCAATCTTGTGCAGTATCGCCAGTTGGGCAACGTGTGCAACGGGAAAAAATCGTAACGCGATTATACAAAACGAGGAGAAAACAAGAATAGCGGAAAGAGAAAGTGTCGGAAGAAAGGTTAAGTCCCTCCTTAATTGGGGGCGAATCGATTACTTAAGGAGTCTCGGTTTTGAGTGTAAGCTCGTCTACTACACGAGCCTCGATGTCTCCCCGGAAAATATGTGTATGATCGCCGTACTCAATAAAACGTAATTCACATACGATTTTTAACAACGCCCGGAATTTTATAAAGCATTTTCCTATCAAAATTGATCGCATAGAAATGAATTTAACAATTTTAAACAATTCAAAATGTAATGCCGGTCACAATTTTTGTACGTTTTCCGATTCGGCCACCAGGCGTCGTACGTCTGCTTTTCAGTTTTCGTTTAGCGCGATAATTTCTTAAGGGGCATTGGATCTTTTACCTCTTGATCTTTCGCTAACGTTGCGAAAGGGTTAAACTTCTGATCAAATAGAATCTATATTTCCCGGTGGTTCTAGGAGAGTCGAAGCTTAAAATTTTTAAAGTTAATCGACTATAAACACACGCTGCGCTTTTCGTGTATCTTCGTTTACGCGCCATTACCCGTCCTAGTTCTTGCGCGCATGCGCGTAAACGTGTTAAGATCCGCGCCAAGCAGCAAGCGTGATCATACTACAGATATAGTCAAAACACATCTATCATCTATAGGCCAGTAGAATCTCAATCGAATAAATAACTTTCAAAATATAATTATTCAAAAATGACTTCAAGCCGTAAAAAAAATGATTTAAAGCTTTCAGAACGTCAAAGGTCCTCCCGAATTTCAAATCGTTCAGCATACTGAATGAAAATCAGTTTTACCAAAAACTCCGGAATTCTTCTACCAGTGTCGAAACGCGACACCCTGTAGATGGTTCGAGGTACGTCGCGCATACGTTGCTTTATCACACGGTGATCAAACGTTGGTATGCATCCATTTTTTTCCGCTATAGGCCAGTGATCCCCACCACGCGAGGACGCCGCCCCGCCCGTTTTTACGCGACTTACGTTACAACGCGTCCGAGTTCCCAAACAATCAAAGACGCGTGAAGGAACGGTATATCGGTGGCGTTTCCTCATTCACAACGTTTCGGAAAACACCTGCATACTGAAGATCAAAATTTAGTGAAGAGATCATCGGAAAACAACTTCGTTCGATTCGCACGGTACGTTAATCATGCACCGATATAACCTCACCTTTAAATTACGAGCGTGCGGATTGAGAACTTTTGAAAGTGTCATGTCCCAAAAAACAGTAAGCTACTTTAAAATCTTGAAGATAATGGAATTTTGACATTCGAGAGAAAGGACGTCGGCGGTTCTGACGTATTGTGCGATAGATCTCGCGCCACGCCTCGATTTGAATCCCAATTCGAACCGAATATTCGCACGGTCGTAATTTTCCTACTGCACACAGCATTGCCACTGCAAACTTCTATCTGTTGTAACGCTCTTTTTTTGCAGCAGCAGTAAGTGACCGATAAAACAAAAATCTCTTTCAAAAAGAAATTTTAAAAAATGTCTGCATTAGACGATCAAGAATTGTACAAGAATAATACGTATTTTGTGAAGAACGAGTACAGCGATTACACCCCATTCTACGTTGCCATCACCATCTGTTCTGTGCTAGGTGGCTTTCTCTTTATCCTCAACATTATTTTCTGCTGGTGTTCTCAACATCGTCAATATTGGCGAGATCGTCATACCGGTGAGCAAACAAATCTCCAGACTTCAACGACGTTTCCATTGAAACGAAATCTATTAGCTATCCGACGGGAAACTCAGAAAGAATCAATATCCGTCTTTTCTCTTGTTCGTCATCAACATTGACTGCTCTTCCATTTAGGAAATCGTTGGATACAGTCCATGTGGGTAGTGACGCCTCACAAGAATCCTCCTCTTGACCTTTCCGAGCTTGAGCGCAACATTCAACCGCAACAAACGCATTATCCCGAATCACACTTGTACTATCCGCATCCGGAAGTCACGGACGAGGAAGCGCATTATCCCGAGTTAGGAACTCAACAGGCTCAGGAGTACATGGAACTGCACAAACGGGAAAGCGATATTTGAAGCGCAAATTACGTCGATACTCGTTCAAACATTGAGGTTTGGAAGCAATCGATCTAATCATTAATAGGAGATCTGAAAATCGGTATGGGTTTACACGTGTTCTGGCCAGCGAGTGCGTGTCTGACGCTTTTTGTGGTTGGCGTCATCATGATAGTTATTAAATACGGGGAGAGTATATGCGGGCCAAGAGGCTGGCGAAGAAAATACAACCGGGAGAACTTTGAAGCTGAGGAAGGCGGCTATGCCCGCGAGATATCGGAATCTATCGCTTAACATATTTTTTCACAAAACCCGTACGATGTGCCTTTTCATCGTGTATCGCACATGCCAGGTGTGCAGCTATGTTACGAGCAGACACGAATCTTTGATACGCCAATAGAAATGATACTCTGCGATTTAATCACAACGTGAGGATCTGTTACCAGTTAGATAAGAGACTAGTTGAACTCGCATTGCGATCAGAGGGGCACCTAAAATCCGTCGTAGTCCCAGTCTCGCAAAGTCCATCAACGACTCGGATCGGCAAGTATCTGATTATCACTGAGACTTGCCACAGTTGCACTAAAAAAAACAAGACGACCATCGTTGTGGACACTGAGACTCGCGCGCCCGCGAGTTAGTACAAATAACGAATAGGAGAAAAAAATTCTTGCTTCTAATGCCTGACCAAAGGAAAGCCGGCATTTTTTTATATACACGTATATATCGATCGTACGAAATTTCTCGATAAGTCGGCACCAAAAAAACATTCCGACTGCTGCCATTAATCTTAAACAAAAAATATGATCCGTCCACTTTCCGTATTTTGTTTTTTATACGATGTTTATACTATTTTATACACTAGTGTGTCTAAGCGAACGTTTTGACCGTCCAATATTGTATCTCGAAGCTTTGTATCGTTCAATTATTATAAATCAATATATACATATATATATGTAATAAAATAAAACTGTTCATTTCGAGGGATAAACATTTGCTTCCCTTATAGTGAGAGAACTTCAGCCGCGATCTTACATACAGATCTGAAAACTGACAGCTTTAACTGGTCGTCGATAATGACGAAGCCACTTGGTTCATCATCCATTCGGTAGAGGCGTCGCTGCGAAGGGTCTTGTAGATATAGATATACAGCAATAGATAACCTCAAAATCTCTACATCGTTCTCCGTTGCAAGCGAATGAACAAAGGTCTATTGAATTCAGAAAATATCGAACTATCTTTATCATACCGATTTATTGACAAAGTTTTAAGAACGATAGTGGAAAAATGTTAATTAACAAGATGCCAAGTTTAATTAAGTGCGACCCGGTCGGTGAGAACATGGTATTTTTGCAAGCGACCATGGGGACTCGAACACTAAAGTTGGATATAAAAGAAAATACTTCCACTTCTTGTACGTAATCTTAGTTTTTATTGACAACATTGTATCTTTTTTTAAATTATTGTTATACGTGTAATATGGTTACACCGTTGCATTAATACGCGAGTACACATTATACAAGGGTTTTCATTCGGAATATTGAAATCGTCGGTACGAGCAAATAAAATCAGCGTCACATTTTTATCGGGTTTTTTTCATTTTTAATTTTCTTTTTGATATTCGTAAATCCATCCGACAAACTGACAATCGTTCGTCGATGGGATAAAATGGGTTACGGGAATACCTTCGTAGAAATGCGATAAATTTTCGTCGGCGTTTCCTGAGTAAGTTTCACGACATTACATTCCACTCGTCACCATAGGTATTACTCGTAGACTCCATTTTTGCCGTTCGATCATTACGCGCCAATTCCTGCGCCGACGCCGATCAGGGAGCGTGATCAGGGAGCGACGTCGACGAGATACCGTCTCAAACGACATACTCTCCCGGCAGGTGTTAAATGTCAATTAATACAAAAGTTTAAAGTGACGACTCGAAATAGCCGTGGCTACGAGTGGTACGTTTCGTGTTACGTTTTTCTTTTTCTTTTCATATCAGTTACACACAACGGATTTTTCTTCTCCAGGTAAATATTTTAATTCGATGATCTCTAATATACCGTCGTCAGGTTTTCACTATGTCGCAGCAGAAATGTGTAAAATCCAATATTTTTTCACTTACATTTCAAACGATAAATCCGTTGGGATCCTAAATTTTCTGCCAGTGTGTACATGTGCGTGGATCGATGTAAGAAGAAAAATCTATGAATCGCACAAACGCGTATTATCGTTCGCTCCTCGAGCGAAAAACCAAAATAAAATGAAGATCGAATGTCAAAGAAACGTTCTGTCCTTAAATGTAATTGGAAGAATAAGATTTTGCCCATTTCTGCGTTTCAGGCGGAGATTCAGCCTAAACACATGTTCTAAGGTAATAATATCGAAGAATTATATCGACGAAGCCGCGTACATTCCGTTCGTTTTAACTTTTCCCTTTTCTTCTTTCATCCCCCTCGTCTTTTCTATAATCACGCTATGTTACAATGCGGCAAACACACCGAGAATCAATTTTTCAATTGTTAACAACTACGTAGAGAGGTATATAAAGCACGTAAGAGGAAGAGAGATAGAGAGACAGAGACGATCTATTAAAAGTGTTCTCCAATAGATGTTCAACGATAACGAGTCGAAACCGGAAATGTGCCCCTTGTTATGAAAACGGATAAAAAATCAAAGATTTTTCTTCAACCGTTTAACGATCGGTTATAAAAAAAAAAGTTAGACAAACTATTAGCAGCTAAACATTGAAAAGAAGAAAACTAGAGAGGAGAAAAAAAGCTTTCCTATCACGCGAAACATTTTTTATTAAAAATAATCGACGCATCGAAAAACTAATCTGAAATCTTCTTTTGTAGGGGCCACGCGTTTCCGAAGGATTTTGAAACGAAGAAATCTCTCGATCTACGTATCTTACGTATCTAAAGTCTTAACTTACGACCTTGCGATGATATGATGTGTACGTGAATTGTTTTTTATTATCAGGAAGTCCACACCGCATATTCCAACACGAAAATAGAGAGAGAGAGAGAGAAAAAAGTATTTTCGAACTCTCGTTTCTCCATCGGCGGCGGAATGCACAATCATTTGATCGATGATGATCAAACTGTTCGAACTCCTCGTCTCTTCCAATCGTTTATGATCGCTTGGATACAATTTCAGAAAGATTTGATTTTCCTTCAATCGCGACAATAATTGTTTCCCCCTCCCCCTCTAGTTCTTTTCGCTCGTCCTCCGAGAGTACCTCGAACTTCCGCGTAATTCAGTGTCTTATTGCTTCTCTTCCGTTTGCGGAAACGTCGGATGTAAGAATGTTTTCAAATTTGATTGTTGCGCTCATTGGTGATGCATCGAGGGAAATTGCATTCACGCGGAGATTCTCATCGTAATATAGCTCGCGGATATGTGTGTTCGTTTCGAATGAGCGTAAAGTTCTATCGCGGATCATTAGAAATTCGATCGACGTATCTTCTATCGTTTCTTCTTCTTTATTTTTTAAACTTCGCTTCGGAAACAATCGGCAAGTGTAACAATTGATAAAATTGTTCTTTCTCCCTTAAATCGCCGAATCGTTTTATTCTTTTGACATTTTTCTTTGACTCGCACGCAATTCTCGGCAAACGACAACGCGCTTCTTTCGTCCCGTTCCGATTGCTATTTCAACGCTAATTAATCATGGAACAACGAACGTTTAATCATCAAAAAGATTTACATCGAGTTTGTATTTAAGTATTACATTTTCTTTTTTTTCTTTCCTCGTTAAAATCTTAATCGTATATGTCTGTTCGTTAAATGTTATTTCCCTTATATAACGATAACCGCTTTTCTCTCTTCTTCTTTTCTTCAACTAACAATTAAAGAGTCGCGATTATTATCTCACTCTGACGAGAGAGAGAGAGACGGAGAGAGAGAGAGAGCGAATAACATTTGGCCACAGGGGAAAAAAGTTGCAAGTTCCGCTTATTATTCAGACTCGATATACGTCCATTAATCAACAAATTTACGTTTATACGATTTACGTTTATACGCTTGATTATTGTACAATATATAACGTGGTTTTCGAAGGGCACGAAAGGGGTCGCGTTTCGCAAAAAGGTTCGACGCGTTCGCAAAATTCGACGCCATCCCGTTTTTGACCTCTGACAAGTCTGCCCGTTTTTATTCGGAAGTCTGGATTATGTATAGAATACACTGATGTGGCTGTGTGTGTGTGTGTGTGTGTTTGCATGTAAGTGTGCCTGATGTGTGTTTCCCGTGAGTCGTGGAGACAGAAGGATTCTTGGTTTCCATCACCGATTATATACGCCTGGAGAGATACAATCGGTTTCGCTAATTTTCCATCAATGGTTCTGTCGCAAGAAAAATGCGGGTAGAACTTGATGACGTTTCGATCCTGGAGGTCTTTACTGCTTTCCAGTCTTCTTGTTTGATCGATCAGCTGTTTGTAAGACAAAACGAAAATAATTAACAAATTTAGTTTCAACTTCAGCTTTAGCTATTTCCAAAATGAAATTAAAAAAGTTGCCGAATTTCGATCTTTTTTTATTTTTCAATTTTCAATCTCATTTTTTTCTCCACGTATGCTTCGAATGATTTTTTGTAACTTTTTTTTGTACGATTTTCCATACTTTTTTTTTTGAGTTTTTATAACGAACCTTTGTTATTTTTTTTCGTGGTGTTCTCCGGTTTACACCTCTTCGTAATTTGACGGGATTTCTCGCAGGATGGATCGCTGTTTGGCTTGAGGGTGTCGATTCGCGTCATCGAGAGATTCACGCATCCGCTCAACGTTCCCTTCTCGTACCGGCAGGCTACAAAACCACCGGACAATTTTATCACGCGCGAACACACGGACAAGCCCAAACAATTATTATTTCATACAGAAATTCACCTTGATCAACGGGAAGTCGATCGATCGAAAAATTAAAAACAAAAGAAATTTTCGACTAAATTAATGACGTTTCAAAGGATAAACTAACAACATTTCAAATCACGGTTTATCATTGAAAAAAAAATTATTGATCAGATTGATGACATATGAACGTACAAATAATGGTCATTTGAAAATACGATATATTAACGAAATAAAAATCAAAATAAACTTTCGATTAAATTAATAAAATTTCAAAGGACGATTTATTAGCGAAATAAAAATCGAAACAAAATATCGATCAATTCAATGGAATTTCAAAGGAAAAACAATGGACATTTCAAAGCATAATTTATTATCAAAATAAAAATCAATGTAAATTATCAAAATTATCGAATCAATGACATTTCGAAGGCCAAGCTAATGATATTTCAAATAACAAACTAATGTCATGTCAGAGTACAAATTAATGACAATTTAATGGTTGACTCGTAATGGAAATACAAATCAATAAAAATTATCGATCAAACCAATAACATTTCATCCGGACAAACGGATCAGATTCGTCAACGGTGAAAAACTAATTTTTCTAAAAACGTGTTTCATCGAAGACGCCATTGTATTTCATAAGGAAAAGGATTTTCTAAACTACCTTTTTTGCATTTTTTCTGGATGGTCTTGGATTGCTCGCACGATTTGTCGCCCTTTTTAAGCGTGAGACTTCGGGTCCTCGTGTTGTTTTTGGAATTGCATTCCGACCATGGTCCCTTTACGTATCTGCAGGATGCCGCGCTTGCGGATGCTGAGGAAGATACAAAGAGAGTTTTATGCGTGTTTTAAATTATTATCTTTGGCGTCCTCGCGCGCGTCGCGAAAAGTCTCGCCTCCGCGATAATTATATATCGGTTATATCGTAGCTAGTACGCGGACTTCTGAACGAGAAAGTGGTCAAATGAGGATGAGGCCGAGGACAGGAGGTCATTAGCCAGCTGGAACCATCAAGGATTTTACTTCAACTTCCTTAGGTTGGAAAACACGTTGGTATTTTTCACGATGAAAAATACCAAACGCGTTTTTTCTAAAGACGAACGACGATCTCGTCTTGCATCTTCCAAAAAAAAATTCGAAATTTAAATTTCTAAATTTGATTACGTAATTTAATCAAGTGGAGTTTGGTGGTGATTTCGATTCGTGGAGTTGAAGTTCAACATTTTTCAACCCATGAACGTGAGACATTTCTGACTGACCCAAAATTTCATTTCGAAATTTCTCGTACTTATAGATAAGTAATTATAATTAAACGAATGATTAATTAATCAATCATTCATTTTATTTATTATAATTATTTTCTATTCGAGTATCATTTTTTTTTCAGTACAGAGTAACATTCTTCCTTTAAGAAACTGCTATTGAAAAAAGATTCCCATTATTTTTAATTACGCTATATTATTTAAAAAAAAAAGGTTTTTTTCGCGAGTTGCTGAATATTTGTCGAAAAAAATATATTAAAAATAAGAAAAATTAAAAAACTACTATATCTCCTTGAAAAGTATTTTCTAAAAATAAACCATCAATTTTTGGAAATTTTTTTAACGAATTATGGGTATGGTAGCGCGAAGACAAAAACGATCCAAGTTCACGGGATTGAGGTCCCTCAAATATCATCACGAGTTGAGGGTTAAGAGCGTAAAAAATTCTAGGATTTCGACGAAGACTTCGATGAATATAACAAAAAATGAACGAAATCGAAGATGAACGTCGGAAACGGTTTTTTTTCGTAAATTTCTTCCCGTTATTGGGTTTCCGTATGAACGAACTCAGCCGCGAGTGTTTCGTATATTGATTTATTAAATTTGATTCAAAACTTTGGTTGAAAAATGATTTATCCAAAAAATCCTTATTTTTGCGAAATTACAGTAGCTGAATTCCTTAAAACGGATTTCCATTGCATTTCCACGTTGAAAACATTAAAGTTAGTCCTTTGACTCAAACGAACCGAAAATTGGTATTCCAAAATGTATAAAATTTTGAAAAATATTTTCCACGGGGTCCGAAATAAGTTTGGTCCTGTTATTGGGTTTCCTTATCAACGAACTCGGCCGCGAGTGTTTCGTACCGCGTTCTTTGGTGCCTCGGACCGTTCGGACGAGAACCTCCTTATCGTCTTCCTCCCAGAGATCGGACTCCGCGGACGCCGTTATCGCCGTCATCGACAGAACCACTCCCGTCACCAATATCAAGCTCCACCACAGCTTCATTGTCAACCTGCAAGAAAGTTCGATACGAAAATTATAACTGATTGAAAAATTCGTTCTTCCGTCGAGTCTCCCAGCGAGAAGCGAATTCAAGCGAGAAACGAACCGAAGATTCTTTTCGACGATTAAAATCTCAACTTGATTCGCTGATTTCGACGCGATCGCGATAAAACATTTCGAAGAATAACATCGAAGATTCAACTTCCGTATTTTTCAATCGTTGATGAAACTATTACGAAAAAGTCGTATCTGTTTTTCACTAACGTAACATTTTACTTCGAAACATTGAAAAATACAAAATTCTTTTCTTTTTTTACATTTTTCGGACGTAAGTACGTTCGAGTGTATTCTCTCTTTTTGGATTTTGGCATTTTTGATGGTGCAGCGTCATCGCTGATTAAGCGTAAATTCATATTTTTACGATTTTTGTTCCTTTGCCAAAACGTTTTAACGCGATTATCTCGAAAGTATTTTTTTTACAGCGCTTGATGCTTAAAATAGAAATTTTAACTGCATATTCTTTTTAATTACGTAACACCTGTGGCAATCGACTGAACTAAAATTATTACAAAATTTTGAATTTTACTTTTTCGTTTTGACAAAAAGCTGTGGAAAAATATGCGATATCTTTTTCATCCCTTTTTCACTCCCATTTTGTTACTTTTGCATGTGTATTAAAAATTCTGGTTCGGTCGTTTGCTAGAGATATATTGAAGCCAAAAATTCAAAATTTTCCTGTTTTGGATGACCCATTGTTTAAAATTTCAACAGCGGTAAAAACCCACCCACTGATCGAGTCATCGCATTCAAATGGTATATTTGTAGGTTACAAATTCATAAAATGTATAATACATTTTTTTTTCAATTAATTATTAAATAATTATTGAATAAAAATGTGTTATTAATCTATAATATTATTGATTTTTAATTCTCTAAATAAAAATGATTAAATAATCATTTAAATTTAGGATAAATAATTTATTTCAAGTGTGTAGTTATTAAGCTCAACAAACGCTGCAAAAATATCGTCATTCATAATCTCATTAAGAATTCATAAAAATAGTTTCCCTTTCAAGCTCCCAAATTAGAATAATCCTTTTTTTTGGCGAAATAACGTTTTCATTTTCGGATAGATAAAAACTCGGTGCAGTTTTCACAGCTTGAATCGGTAAAGTAAATTTAGGGATTAAGGGATTAGGCCCGATGTGGAAATTTCATTAATTCGGTGTTTGAGGCAACAGGAAATTGAAGCGGAAAGTCCAACGTGTGGTGTGAGAATTGTATATTAAAGGTAAACATATGATTACGACGATAAAACTGCTGGTCAAACTTAAGGCGCGTTTTTCTCGAAACTGTATCTTCCAAAATGGTTTACGCGATATCTCGATATCTAATCAGCTGATTGACGTGAAATTTTGTACGGTTAGTCGCTGTTATGGAATTTTACTTCGTAACTAACGTTTTTTCATTGAAGATTTCTTCCCATTAATTAACAACAATGATACCGTCTTTTTTCTCCGAAAAATCTAAAAACAAACAAATAAATATTTTTTGTTTATTGAACGAAACGAACAAAAAAAAATCGTTCTTAGTCTGTCTATCTGAAAAAACTGTCTGTCTTTATTAAATTTGATTCAAAACTTTGATTGAAAAATCATTTTTCCAAAAAATCCTTATTTTTACGAAATCACAGTAGCTGAACCCCTTAAAACGGATTTCCATTGCACTCCCACCTTTCAAACATTAAATTTAGGCATTTGAGTCGAACGAAGTGAAAATAGGTTTTCCAAAATGTATGAAATTCTGAAAAACTTTTTCCGCAGCGTCCGAAATTCATAATTCACTTCGAGCCAGCCTATCATCCAGTATTCTCCAAATTCTCATAATAATACAATCCCCATCCCCATATTCCAAATATTTCATTTATTACATTCACAGGCTTTGCCAAGTCTGAAAACTCATTAAAAATGAAGCTAAAGCTCGAGTGCTTCGTATTTTGTAAATTCATTTCATTACTTTTTATTTTCATATTTCTTTGATAACTTTTCATAAAAAAAAAAAAACAATTATTTTACCACTTCTTATTAAATTTCTATTCGTCAATAATTCTTTATTTTCAAAATTTCCGAAAGTTCGTAAACTCTGAAAACTCATTAAAAAATCACTAATTATTTATGAAAATTAATTTTATAGTTTAGGCAGATCGAGCCGAGAAAAATCAAGAATTAACTCATACTGATTATCCTTTATTGGAAGTTAAATTAAAAAAGCCGTAACATCGTACAACGAATAAAATGAAAAAACTGAAGAGAAACAATAATTCTCGTTGGATCCGTTAAATTTAAGGTCCATTAAAATCAATCCATAAAGAAAAATGAAAAAGTTAAAAAAAAAGTGATGAGAAATCAGTGAAGAAACATTACGGATACGAGGAGGAAATGTTTGTTTTCGCGTGTGCGAGTTCGAGAGATGCGCGGTCGTGTGGGTCGATAGCGAGGATGCTCCGGTGGTACGAAACGTTAAAGGGAGGTGTAATAAAACTCGAATACATAATACATAATAATAATAAATTGGGCTGATGGTGTTGAACGTCAGTTATGCGGGGCAAGTTCTACGGGATGAATAAAGCGTCTATTTAAACTTGAGGACGGACCTTGGGCACGTTCGCGTTGCTTCTGCGTACGTACGTACGCGAATACACGGCGATTTTTGGGATACGTCGGTACACCCACGCGTCAACACGAGCGCAACGGATTTCTCGCCGGGTTCGCCCGACGGAGGGCGCTGCGGTGTTCTGGCAAACTTTGTACACGGATGGCCCTCTCCCTCGCGATATACAGCATCGAGCGATACATCGGTATACCGTTACACACACGAGCAAAAGCAAGCCCGAGAGCGAAGCCTTGTTAATTAATAGGGAAGTGCAGAGGCGGCGGCGTTACGGAGAAATCCTATATATCTACAACACTGAGTTAAATGTATGGTGTTTTCAGCTGTGCTTCAACTATATTTCATATCATACCGAACTTACGATGTGCTTCGTAACCATAAACGTTCCCGAAATAATATCGCTTTATTTGTTATTTTTAAACGTTTTTTTTTTTAATTCAGCAGTTGCATAAATTCGCGTATATCGAACTGTGGTACGTTTTTTTTAAATGTGAAAACACGGTATATAAATGTTCGTTTTTTTTTAAAACTCGTCGATTTTGAAAAATTATTAAAAATCGAGCTGAAGCTTGACTTGAAATAATTTTTTTATTTTATTAATTTTGAAAAATTATTAAAAATCGAGTTGAAGCTTGATTTGAAATAATTTTTTTATTTTATTAACATTTTTTTGTGTCGTAATTTCTTTCGTTGTTCATTTTTTTTCGCGTTTAATTTTTTTATTCATATATCAAAAATTATACTTTTCATTTTATTATTTTAATTTCCTATTCTTTTTTTTTTTTTGTTGATTTATCCAAAATCATTCAATCACTATTCAAAATTATACATCGTAGATTTAGTTCGCGGATAAACAAGAATCGTAATAAACGTTCGCTGCATTTTTTTCTTTTCTCGAATTTACGAAAATTGTTTAAAAGAAAAGAAAAACAATATTTCTGTTTGTATTCCAACGATGCAAAATTCGACGAGTAGCTTTGAAACGTAACGTACGAAAAAGATCGTGAATTCAATACGTCACAAAAGCGGAACGCGCCGTTTCGTCGCTTTCGATAAATTTGAAAGCTTCGAGGACGGCAGCGGTGAAAGGAAATGCCAATGAAAGTCCCGAGAATATCCTGTTCCGATCTCTCGAAGATATCGCGATTCCGGGGTACGCGGAAAATATCGTGAAACGTACAAACGCGTTTCCAACACCGAGCTGTAAGCTCGGAGGACGAATCAAACGATTCGGATTGATATTCAGACGGGTGTCAGAGTTATCGGTTTATGCTGTTCCACGACTGGTCGGGGCTGTAAATTTCCAAACGATTGGACTCTGGCGAATACCCTGTATTTCTCTTCGTTGCTCGGAGGGTTGCCGTTTCACGATTCGATGGAGCCGAATCAATTAAATCGCGCTACCATTAAGGTAGTACCAGAGGATTGACTAGTCAACGATATATCTATAATTTTTTCAGTCTAAAAATAGAAAAATACGATATATTAAGCATAATAATATTTATCGTAAGAAAATAATTATTCGAGAAGTTTCGTTAATAATCGTGTTCAATTATTATTATCAAAATACCAAGTATTAAAATATGAAAAAAAAATTACTTGTTACTAAATTAAGGAATCGTCTTAGTGTGACCCATCGAAAAATCACTGATTTTCGCAATTTTTTAAAAATGTTGTAATTAACTGATCAGTCTAATTTTATTTTTATAAATAACTGCATTATTAATCTGTAGGAAAGTCGCTATCGCGCTATAGAGTTCTTTTTTTAAATTTAACAAAATGACGGTGGTTTGAACAGAAAGTATCGAATTTGGCCATTTTTTTCGACAGTTTTTCGTTAAAAAAAAATAGGAAGATTAAAAAAAAAAAGCTTCCATAGCGCGATAGAGAATGACGTTAAAAATGTTCTCTCAAAATTGGAAATAAATATCTTCAAAACTATTCCTTCGAGAGTGGACACTGTTTTGAAAAGTACCATTCCGAGAAAAACTCTTTTAAAGATCGTAGTTCCGCGTAGTTCCGCTCCGTTCACTTTCTACAAGAAACACGCTGTAGCGACCGTAATAATTTGAATATCAATTTAAAAATTTGAGAAAACGTTTAAAACAGTGTTTAAAACAGTGAGAAAACGTTTAAAACATACGATAACAAAAAAAAAACGATTTTTTGAAAATTTCAGACTGAAGCGATCCCTTAATAGTTTCAATCGATAATATCTGTTTAAAATTTCCGATAGCCTATATTTTTTCAATAAAACAGATGTAATAGCTACCCTTTTGTTAACATTTTTCACTATTTTCATACTTTGTATCAAATCGCAAACTATTAATATTTCTTTTTCGAAGATCGATCTCCACGTATTTCCCAACACTGCGTTAAATTCATTAATTTTATAAATTAATTACTGTCGTATATCCTCAATAAAGTATACTCAATTTTCCCTAACGTAATTCTGAATTCCTATATTACAGTACTATATTACAATACACAAAAAAAAACACAAAAAACACAAAAAAAAAAAACATTTTTCTTACGAATGAGAAAGGTTAACGCGCGTATTATCTTAAGAAAACTTCCCACATCCGATAAATACTACGAAATACGAACGAAAAGTCATTCCTTCTTTTTTTCCGTTCGAAAGATGGCGCTAACATCGATCCAGTGCGAAATCGGACTTGCAATCAATGCGACGTACAACCCGCAGAGTCGTCTCGTGCGTTCCTCATGAGAGCACATTGGGATTGAGACCCAGACATTTTTCCATCTTCATTTTCGGAGGGCGAACGTTCGCAAAAAAAAAAAAAAATATTTCCGGAAGAGGAATGAAAGTGCGAGGATGTAGACGAGAGAAATGAAGGTTTCTGTACTCTTGATGGATGAAACGCACACACACATGCACACTTATACAGAGAGATGTACGATCGCACAGTATTTCGCTTTGCCACGAGGCAGAAACACGTCGAAACCTGCCATACTTCCCCCTCCCTCCGCCCCACCCCCACCACTGTCCCGCCGCGCTCTCGTCTCTTCAAATATATGTATACGCTTTGTTTCTATACGAAACGGACAACAACCACAGAATTTTCCTTCAGCTTTCGATCTCCTTTGTGCTTCCTCTAATGAAATATCGACTGTGGATGCCTCCTGTATCTTCTCCCCCCCCCCCTTTTCGCGATCTGTGTTTACGCGCTCGAGCTTTTGTATTGAAATTTTGTGCTTGCCAAAGAACCGGCACCGTTCGCTCTCGTCTCCTATTAATTTGATACGTATTCTTGCTTTGTTCAAAGTACGTATTGTGTATTCATATTAATAGTATTCCTGTTTCATTGTTGTTTATATTGCGCTCGTTTCCACTGTCATTTTTATTATTGTTGTTGTTGTTGTTGTTGTTGTTATTATTATTAATGGTATAATTGTAATTAGGATTGTAGTTGGTGTCGTTGGTATTGTCATTGTTATTGATATGATTTATTAATTTAGTTGGAACTTAATTATTATTTATTTATTATTTTTTAGTATTTGTTTATTATTATATAGTGCCAGAGTATTAATTAATAATAATAATGTAATATTGTTGTTATAATATTGATAATTCATAAAATTAACAAATTTAAAAAATATGATATTGTTATTAGGATGATAACGATAATCATAATAACAATATCATATTTTTTAAATTTGTGCCAGAAAAAGCTTTACGAATTTTATAATTTTGGTATATCAAAATTCGGAATTTTGAATCGTCTCGTCAATCAAAGTTCGCGGTTCCAGCCCCACCGCCATATTTATTCTTGGTGACTAATGAAACAAAGAAGTGTTAAAAATAAAACAACCGATCGAGACTAAACTACTTTCGTACAGATTTTGGAACTTTCGTGTTAATCAATTTATTTAAAGTGACAGATTTTGCATAGACCCATTGATTAAACATTGTGAAAACGCGAATACCGTTTTGCAAAATGGATTTGAAATGAACGCGTTCGAAGTTTGACCAGCCGTCGTAATGATACGTTTACCTTCAATCTGCTATTCGAACCCCACACGTTCGAGCTTCCTCGTCAATTTGAGCTCCCTCAACCGACGCGCGATTTTGCGATATTTTCCGGGTAACCTAACCACTTGATGACACAATAACGACCAAACGTAATGATCGCGTTTGCCACGAGGGGACCAGAAATATTTCAAATAAAATCGAAAATACGTATATAACAGACGAACATCGATGATCGGAGAAACTGAGTTGATCACCGCTCACGAATCATCGCGAAACCTTTTTTCACTCCTTTCGCATTACACGGTCGTTTCCTTTTTTTTTTTTGCTTTTTTATTTTTTTTTTCTTTCCATTAGTCATCCTCTGACCTCGTTTCCGCGCATCAACTTGCCATCCTTCAATAGCCCCAACCCACATCACCCTCTCTCTCTCTCTCTCTCTCTTTCCATTCGCGTACGTTTATCCTTTTTTTCTTTCTTTTTGTCTTTTTCAGTTTCGCGTCGTTCAATGATACGACCAGCCAATTTCTCTGATTGCTGATCATCCCGGGAGCCCGCGATCTATCATCTCGTCGATGTACTCCGCCGTATTTACGGTTAACTTTGTACCCCGGCCCGCTCGTACGGCTTATACGTTAGTACCGGAGTTGGCGATTTCCGTGTATTCGAACGCGCGAACCAGAGCTGCGTATATGGACGACTGAAAGCCAACGGTCACTGGACGGGCTTTACAGCGTTGCCGGCGGGACTCTAGCAAACTTGCCGGTTGGGGTGGAACGCCTGGACTCGCGCTCTTAGGCCCGAGTTTTTTTAACCCTCAAATTTTGTACATTTTTTACATATATCCTTAAGAAACTGGTATTGAAAAAAATGTCCGATCATTTTTACCTACGCGATATTAAAAAATAAAAAATAAAACATTTTTTTCGCGATTTCCTCAATATTTGATGAAAAAAATTCAAAATAAGGTTAATAAAAAAAAACAATAATTTCCCCTCGAAAAGTATATACTAAAGATCAACTGTGAATTTTTGCAGATTTTTTCACGAATAATTGTGGATGAGGTAACGTAAAGACATAAACGACCCAGGTTCGCAAGATTAACAGTTTGAGACGCAGGGGATATTTAAAAAAAACAGGATATTAAAATATTTAAAAAAAACAATTTACTTGCTTCGGTAAATCCGAGCGCGCGAGTTCGACAATCGGTAACACACCGTCAGTTGTCTACAATTTTCGGAACGAACTTCGTTTTCTCAACATGAAATGTCAACCGCGCGATCGCGCTGCTTGGGACTCGATCGGTTAAAGTGCCTAAAATATCATCACGGGTTGAGGGTTAAGTACCGCGATCTGACACGGAGGCGTGACTATATGCAATATAATGTCAACAAGTGTGGATTCGAGTATAGCCGATCTAGTGTAAAATAAACATAACGTTAGTCACAACTATCGAAACGCGGTGGATCAACCGGTGAAAAAATAGTTCGCAAGAAAAATGTATAATTAAACAATAATACGGTCGAGAAATTTCGGACTAAAATGTTGGGACAAGCAAAAACGATTCACGTTCACGGGTTGAGAGTTAAAATTTCATCACGATCACACTAGGGCGCCATCTACAATGTTTCAACGTTTATCAGAAATGGCGGTGCGAGTTAGCTCTATGCGGATTCGCGGTATCGTTACTTCCCCTTCACGGACCCGTTTCGTCGGTCGCCAAGTTCTTGGAAAGAATAAACCGACGAGAGCACACGTCCCGTTGACCGATCGTTGGTCACGAGATTCTCGGATAAATGGTCTCGTCGTGTGTGTGTTTTTTCCCATCGTTGGACGGACTTACGCGTGTATACATTTCTCACGCTTGATATAGACACTCCCGCGACCAGTCTCCAACCGTTTATAGTTCGGTCCTTTATAACCGTGCTGTTCTTTTTTTTTACCTCGACTGTGCCACGTACCGCGTAAGCGTTAAGTGTATTATTAATATGGAGGACGCGTCGCGCCCTCTGGTGTTATCGAACGAAGCCATACCCGTCCATCTTTCTTGCTCTCGAGGGCAAAAAAAAGTGGGCTGGAAAAAAATTCGCGCGACGATGAAGTGACAGGATTGGGACGATAACTGACAAAAGGGTCGGGAAAAAAATCGTCGGATTAAAATCGAAGAAAAATAGCCGGATAAAGTGGAAAAACGATTTTTCTATTCCAGTATCGTTTCAAGAGTTTATCCACTTACAAACTTTCGTCTGATTACAAATATCATGACCTTTTCGTCGAAAATTCCAAATAAGAAAAAAAGTTCTTTTCACACGCGTACAACGATTTTTAATGTACAGTGAAATTTTCGGAGAAAACTGTCAATCCGGAGAATCAAAATATATGAATACAGACTCGTATGAAAATAAGATAAACGTTCAAACGTATTTTCCGACCGAAAAACATATGATCGCTTTAAGAGCGTTCTGCGCACACTCCACATCCCAAATGAACAGTAGGCTACGTAAAATACGTCTCAACGCTTCGTTCCTATAGGCCGTAAAGTTTATTGTTTATTGTTAAATGAAGATTCAAGGAAAAATGTTTTTTCGACTTTTATAGGTTAGGTTTGTCGAATAAAATGTGGTATACGAAAAAAAAAAGATATTCGTAGTGTTTCAGTGCGAACTTTCTTTTTCTTCGACTTGCACGCTTCGCTCGGCGCGTCTTCTCGTTTCCAGCGTTCGGTGAACATCGCCGAGTACAACCACGCCGGAATTGGGTCGTGAAATTCGAGTTCTGCGAGGTTCGGTAATGAGAATCGCGGGGATGATAAAAAAACGGTGGAAAATGAGTCTCGCCGAACGAAATTGGGTGTAAAGCAGTGACCAACGAGAGCGGAGTTTTTCCGTTGATGGATACGGAGAGTAGTTTTCAGCTTTCGAGTTCTCACGAACGAGAAAGAGAGGGAGAGAGTGCGTGGTGAAGACACCACTCTCCCTTCATCTCGCCCACTTTTTCTCTGTATAAGTATAGAGCTACACCGCCTCTCGCTAATTACCCAACCCCCGAGAGTACCCCGCGCGAAATGTGGACGCGAACAGACTCCCGGAGTCACAGGCTTTTATTAAAAGGTCGTTATACCCTCGTTAGGGTTTCACTCGGTCGTTAGAGTTTATCCGGGTGTTACACGCGCGGGGACGCGCGAACATCAGCTCTCCGTAGAGTTCGGTGAGGGTTTCCGGGCCTGCGTTGCGTTGACACATATTTCCTCCGCCCCCTTGAATTTTATGGTTATGTATATCGACATAACCTCAAAAACTTACGAAATCAGTTTTCCCCGTAGAGGTTAAGTTCCTAATGAAAAATCGGGTATCAGACCACGTAGAATTAATTGACGGAATAGTTGACGCTTTTATTTCGCGTTTAAAATGTTTCATCGTTGAAAAATCGCGGTTAAAAAGTTTTTACTGTATCTTTCGCACTCGTCCATTTCACGTGGAACATCATTTACTTCGATTTAAGAGGTTACCGCAACGTGGGATTCTGGGAAGAAATTTATTTTTACGGTACAAGCAAGAGTATAGTTAATTCGTCGACACTTATTTGCGTTCTTATTTGCATTTTGGGATTTCTCGGAATCCCGTGCTTTAACCTCAAATTAATCGGTTCTTGTAAAACGAATTTATTTAACTCTCAACCCGTGAACGTGGATCGTTTTTGCTTAACCAAAAATTTTATTCCGAAATTTCTCGAACGTATAATTATTTAATTACAATTGAATTATTAAGTAATAATTTATGTTACTTTAGAATTATTTTCTATATAAATATAAAATTGTTTTCAGTAAAGAGCAACCATTTTCCTTTAAAAAACTGCGATTGAAAAAAATGTTCCCATAATTTTCAACTGCGCAGTATTAAACAAAAAAAAATGTTTTTTTTTTCACGAGTTGCTTAATATTTGACGAAAAAAATACTTAAAATAACAAAAATTAAAAAATTACCTATTTCTCCTTGAAAAGTATATACTAAAGATAACCTATTAACCTTTCGTGATTTTTTCATGAATATTTGTGGGTGTGGTAGCGCGAAGACAAAAACGACCCAGGTTCACGGAATTGACGTGCCTCAAATACCAAAACGGATTGACGGTTAAAATCGTCCGTGTCTTATAGGGTCGGAAGTTGAAACTCCGCAACGCGCTTGTTTCCTGGTTGGTAAAAATGGCTCCCTGTGCGGCTGTCGATCCTGGGGGTCTCCGTTTCTTCGTGTGGAGCACGAAACGGCGCGTTGCTCGTATCTCTCCGCTTTTTCGTTCTTCGAGATTTACTCGAGCCCGAAATGCGCGCACCGACGTTCGTATTGCTCGCGCGTTCACGAAACTTTCTAGGACGAAAACGGTCACGTGGTGAAGGACGAAAAAAGAGCTCGCGGGAGTTTCGACGTTACGCGTGTATGCTGCGGGAGGTTGAACCGTTTTCCCAACTAAAGTAGACAAATATGACGCTGAAGTTTCGGGGGTTGCAACCAAACGAGATTGAATCTCTTCTTTCTTACCAAACTCGAGCAGACTCGATAATTAATTTCTCGGCGTTTTTTATTTTTGTGGAAAAACGATTTAATAATGATCAACGAAAATTGTAACAATAATAAAACAACAATAACAATAATAACCCGGAACTCGTGATGGGATTTACGACACCTCAATCCCGTGAACCTGGGTCGTTTTTGTTTTCGTGCTACCACGTCCACATTTATTCATAAAAACATTTCCAAAAATTCATGGTTCATCTTCGGAATATACTTTTCATGAAGATATAGTTTCTTTTTATTTTTCTTATTTTTAATATTTTTTTTTTCATAAAATAATGGCAGACAGCGAGAAAAATTTTTTATTTAGAAAAAAATATGTAGTTGAAAAAATATATTCGTGTATTCATTATAATTAGAAAAATATACATTCGAGAAATTTCGGAATGAAATTTCGTTTTTGTTTTCGTGCTACCACGTCCACATTTATTCATGAAAACATTTCCCAAAATTCATGGTTCATCTTCGGAATATACTTTTCATGAAGATATAGTTTCTTTTTATTTTTCTTATTTCTAATATATTTTTTTTCATAAAATAATGGCAGACAGCGAGAAAAATTTTTTATTTAGATAAAAATATGTAGTTGAAAAAATATATTCGTATATTCATTATAATTAGAAAATTATACATTCGAGAAATTTCGGAATGAAATTTCGGCTAGGTAAAATCGACCCACGTTCACAGGACAAGTGTTAATAATACACTAAAAATAATAATAATAGAACAACAGTAACAATAATACATGAAAAAAAAACGAGAAAAGGGGCGAGGAGAAGTTGTAAAATTGATAAAAGTCAAGTTGTTTCGGAACGGAATAAAAGGCACATATTTGGGCCCAAACAAGCCGCGCGGCGGAAAGAAAGTCGACACGCGACGGAGAGCTCGCGAAATAAATGAAGGAAAAATAAGAAGGGGCACCAGAGGGTCACGGGAGAGCCGGAGGTTTTTCAGAGTCGCGAACCGAGTGAGCGCCAGGTGCTCGAAATGAAATCTCACGGAGTACGTTTAAAAAGAAGAAACAAAATGAGAAGAAAATAAAATAAAAGAAGAAAAAAAAGGAACGTCGTGAGAGCTCGAATTTCCTCGAGCGAAAGAAAGTCGGCTCTGCGAGAGAAGGGGAGAGTAGTCTCGGAAGTAGCGAGCGGGTGAGAGAAGACGGAGTGCTCGAAACTCGTCCGGTACGGCTTGTGCATGCTGCAAAGCAGAAATGTTTCCAAGTGCGCTATTGCCGGCAGATATAAGCGGACTCTTCGTCGAGAATTATCCCGGGCTGGCTCGTTAAGTAGGCAGCCAAAGAGAGAGAGAGAGAGAGATCCAAAGAGGCTGTGTAACGTTTTCCCATCCTCCATCTGTTTCTGGCTGTTGGCCTGGGCTAGTACTCGACGATGACGACTCTATTGTTAGGAGAGTCTGTTGGCCCCGACGAACTCGCCGAGAGACTACCGATTCGTTTTAATGAACGATCGGCCACGAGAATCAACCGGAGAAAAATCATTTTCGAATCCCTTCCACCTCCTCTTCCCCAATCTCCAAAAATTTCTCAATTTAAAAAATATTTTCTCTCGATCGAATCTCCGCGATCAGATTATTTAGCTTTTCATACGCAATGAACAAAAAGCTAAATAATCATTCACAAATAATTATAATACTGTAATAAATAACCTAAAGTAGCCTAAAAAGTAATTTTATTTCGACGGCGATTGTTAGCACTCTTGACGATCGCGAAATTATCGACTAAAATTGAGAATACTACTATTCACCAAATTATCAATTATTGCTGTAGTGAAAACCGTTTTTTTTTAAATGTTTGCATCGTTAACCTCCCAATGGAGAATTAAAGATGATTTAAAAATGAATAAAAAGGCGGAAGAATTATTATTATTATTTACAATAATAATAATTATTATTATTATTATTTACAATAATAATAATAATAATTATTATTATTATATATTATCATAACCGTCATCAATATTATTTATAGTAATGTATTATTATAATTATTGTATGTAATAATATTTATGATGATATATATTATATAAAAAAATAACATATTATATATTTACATATACATAAAAAGTAACGTTCTGATATTATAAATAATATTTATACGTAACACGATTTATAGTGATAATGTCAGAACACCATTTTTTAATGTATTACATATTGTACTTTTTTGATGAGAAAAATGGAAACGATAATATTCATGATAATAATAATAATTTATTATAATAAACATAAATAAGATTTATGACAATTGTGATATTTTTATGATTATAAACAATATTTATGATTTTATCTATAATACGTAATATCTAATTAATATTCGTATTATTATTTTTTACAACGACAACAACAACAACAACAACAACAGCAATAATAATAATAATAATATCATGATTGCCATCAATATTATTCCCTCTTTTTCTAACGCGTTATCACTATCATCACGAATGTTATTATTTTCATTATTTATTATTATAACGAATATATATACGTATATTAATAATGTATTTATAATAACATTTGATAATAACAATAATGGTTGTAACTAGTGTAGCAAAATAATAAAACAAAGGAACGATAGGATCTATAATAAAAAAAAAAAGAAAGGAAACGAAGGAATATAGAGAAAGGGCGGAACGAAAAGAGAGAAAGATCGGAAAGGACGGAAAATCAGGGAATTGTGTATGTCCATAAAAGAGACGAAAAGCCTTCGGGGAGGTTGGATTAATTTTAATGGGATACGGGCTCTCTTTGGAAACGTGGAGAGTCTATACTTCGTTCCGCTGGTCTGTGAAGACTAATTGTCAGTCCGTTTGTGGCGGATCTTCTCGACTTCCGGTGGAGCCGCCCGCGCACTGCGAGAAGAGCGGAGACAACAACGACGAAATCTCTACGAGCCGATTTCGACGACCGCGGTCGATTGTTTGTTTCAGACCCTGTTCGTGTACCTCGACCATTGTGCGATGAAAGCGAGGGACGGAATTCCGTTTTCTCTCGGTCTCTCTTTCTCTCGCGTCGCGAACTCGAAGTTTTCTTTCGTTTCACACTGGGATTTAATAACAACGCGAAACACTCGTGATACAGTTAGGAAATGGAAATTTCGAACGTTCGAAAGAAACTTTCTTTACCTTTCTTCTTCTTTTTTTTTCGTTTGTTTGGGTTCGTTTGGGTTTTGTAACATTATTTTTTTTTCCTTTGAAGTTACTATCATACTTTTCAACGGGAAATACTTGTATTTTTATTTTTGTTTAATATATTTTTTTTTATCAAATATCATCCAACTCGCGAAAAAAAAACTTTTTTTTTTTTTTTTCAAAGATACAGCGTACCTAAAAATTATGGGAAATTTTTTTCGACAGCCGTTTCGTAAAATAAAACGGTTGCTCTTTACAGAAAAAAAAAAAAATTATATACAACTAAGAAATATAATTATAAAATAAAATAAATGATTGATTAATCAATAAAGATTCATCATTATTTTATTATAATTAAATACGTCCGAGAAATTTGGAAATGAAATGTTTGGGCCACGCAAAAAACGACGCACGTTCACCGGTTGCGCAAACAACGCAAAACTCAAAAGTCCCCTTAAAACTCACGAGCTAACTCTCGTTAAAACTCGTCAATAACGATTTTGAGATAACTTCAAATTCCCCCGTCTGGCACGACTAAGCGCTTTTCGGGTTGCCTATCTTCGAAGCGTTTTTACTTCTTTTTTTTTTTTTTTTCATCCTCACGAAGAGGGAGCGAAGTTCATTCGGCTCGTTCTCGCTCGAGTATCTGAAGTGAGCCCATTGGTGTCTCTCACGTGCACAAATTTTAAAAGGGCCGAAACGCTCCAGGCCTCGTACGTGCGTTACGAGGAAAGTTTTCTCGGACTACGTTCCGCGTCCACCCCCCACTCTTTTTCCGCCTCTTGCGCAGCCGTCCCACCCCCCACTCTTTCTCTTTATCTCTCTCCATCTCTTCGGTCTTTCGTTTGAAGAGGACGCGACAAAATCTGTGCGGATGGTTATATGATGACTGGCAAAGCTTTCGGAACGCAGGGAGATAATCCCTGTGCTTCCCACCCTCTCAATCTCTCTCTCTCTCTCTATTTTTCTGCGTTTCCTCTTTTCTCCATTTCTCCAAGGGCCTGAGGTCTTTCAGGGGTAAAATAACGGTGAAAGTCGAGTGTAACGGAACTGTTTTTTTTTCTGTTATCTTTTTTCTCAAGACTCTCGACTATAAAATCTTGAAGGGTTCTTCTTCTAGTTCCTCTCTCTGTCTCGGTTTCTTTGTTTTTCTTTTAACCTGGTCCAAGCGAATGTCTGACTTTGACGCTCGGTGCCATCGTTTTTTCTCCGAATCTGGGAGGGGAAGGGAGATCTGGTGATAGATTAGATATTTGTGAAGACGTTTTCGTTGATCCTCTGCTTTTTTCTTTCTCTCCCTCTCTCTCTCTATCAAAATTATATTTAGGTATTATTTTAAAGTTACTTTTAAGTTGTCTCATGCGATCTAATTGTTATCTCCTTCTTTTGCCCGAAAGTTTGTAACTAGGACGTAATAAATTATATCATCATCATCATCAGCATCTCTCTCTGTCTCTCTCTGTCTCTTATTTTATTACGTCAGTATTGTCGTTAGTCGTCAGTTTATTTTCAAGTTTTTTTTAAGTTCATTTTCAATTAATTTTAAATTACGTGTTGTCCACCGTTTAGTCGGTTCTTGCGGTTAGACAATACATTTTCAAACCATTTTTGCGTTTTTAGGTTTGAATAGGGTTTGTTTTTGTATTTTCGTAATATTATTATTTAATTATTAACTTGTTACATTTTTATATCCTTATTTTGTTGACTTTTTTTGTTTTTCTTAAATTGTCTGAAAGTTTTTGTACTAAGGTATAATAAAATCTATCATCGTCATCGTCTTCCCCCTCCCTCGCCAAAACTCTATTTCCCCCTCTCCCTCGCTCTCTCTCCCTCGTGGCACAAGATTCCGTTCTGCCGAGACCCGCCGACCTCTAGTTCGACGAACCGCGTTAGCGAAAATACTGTTTTTTTTTTCTCGAGCGTATACAGCTTGAGCCCCAGCCAGGGAGAACGAAATTAAAAAGAGAATAACAAGAGATCGAGCGTCGGAGAGTGTGACCGCCCCCCCCCTCCCCCCCCCCCCCCCCCCCCCCCCCCCCCCCCCCCCCCCCCCACCCCCCCCCCCCCCCCCCCACCCGGGTCTCCCCACCAAAAATTACGATATCTTTTTTCACCCTACGTCTCACAATTCGATAACGCCAAAAAGAATTGCGGATAACGAACTCACGTTTCATCTGAACATTATTTTTTAAATTAATTGTTCAACATAATAAATAACTAAGATTCGTACAAAGATAAACGAACTAAATTTTCATACGACTAATAATAAAAGTACAAAAATTGAATCTCGATCCGGAATAACCTGAAATACAAAAATACGTCAGTTTGAGGTTACGTTTTCATTTCATTTGGACAAGTTTAGAGAAACGTAAAATTTTACAGAATCGATAAAGTGTAACAAAATAAAACGCGAACAGAAAAAAAGAAAGAAAATAACGTGTTAATGTAAAAGTTAGTTTTACGATTATCCTAAATCCAAAAATATCTAGGTACAAATAAATATTTCATTTGGACAGGTTTGAATAAATGTAAAATATATAAAAAAGAAAATAAACGAAAAAAAGAATGGAATAAAAAAGAAAAATACAGAATAAAGTTCGAACGAACCTGAACAAAATAAATCAAAAATAAATGAACCAGAAAATAAAAACGTCAATTTATAATCGTGAAAAATCGAAGAACGTCTAAGAATTGTAAGTTCATTTCTCAATTATACTTTCTTCAGAATTTATCAACTACATAATTGAATATTTTACAAATATTTCTTAACGTTGTTTACCGAGATCGAGAATCTAATAAATTTTCTTTTATTTTCATCGTTTTGGTTTTTCAAACAACAACCTCCCATCATCCCCCCTCCTCTCTCCCATACAATGAGCGGGAATAATTGCAATTGCAGGGCGTTGCGAAGTGAAAGTGTATGGAAAAGTGGAGGCGAACGATAACGAGAATTGGCGAGTGTGCGAGAGCGGTCGTGTTCCGAGTGAGAGAATTAATTCAAGAGCTTTACATCTTTCGCAAACGATATTCCAGGCATTGGGCTTCATCCGGAACGCAATCAGCCTGATGCACTTGGAGACCCGAAGCGCGGTTCATTTGCATAGATCTCTTTTTATTATATCTCTTGAGCGAGTGTACGCGCGGTGTCGAATGGCTCTCTGATTTTCCGTCTCGCTTGTATTCCTCCCCCTCCTTCGCCCTTCACAACCCTCTTTTCATTTCACCCGACGCCATCTTTCTCTCCGCGGTATCGTAACGTGACTGAATTCCATCTTGAAATTCTAATTACATTAGCCCCCTATTCGGCGCACGTTTTAATACGAGAGAGAGAGAGAGAGAGGCCGAAAGAAAAAGACAAAGAGGGCAAAGTATGACTAACTGCTCCATGACCGTTTCCAGGTCGAAACTTTTCAAACGCTTTTTTTTCGATGAGCCCTGATGATAGAAGTATATAGAGGAGAGGATTAATATAAAATTTACTGCGACGTTATATTTATATATATATATACACGTAACGGGCCGATAAATTTCTTCTCTGGACTTTTAATCTCGACATTTAAGGGGTTAGGCTACCCGTTAAAATTTTGAAAGTTCACCGAGCGGTTTCGAATCGAATCGGAAGTTCCGAACTGTCGTGTAACAATCGAGAATCCCGAGTAAAGTTGCGATTAGAAATACCAGTCGAAATCCTCAGCCTTATTCTACGAATCTTTTTTTTTTGTCAGTCGTTTTTTTTGTGGCTTTGACCACACTTTTTAAAAAAGTAAATATGCAAAATATGATTTTTCGTTACCGATGTAAATGAAAAATTAATGAATCGTGTCTTAACGATGGAAACGTCAGGTCTATCATTGTTTCTTTTTTCATCAGTTCGAAAAAATGAATGGAAAATTAATAAAACGAAAAAATCATTCTTGTTTCTTCGTGATTCAAACGAGATAACCAAAAAATCGATGTTTTCTTTTTTAAATATGAAACAAGCTATTTTGAGAAACGCTCGTTGTTTTTTTTTTTGCTTTTGAGATCTAACGCGTGCACAAAATGACAAAACTCTGTTCAAGCTTACTTCCAGAGATCCTCCACGCCTTGAAACTGCTTCGATCATCAATATTTTTTAATGACAATTTCGCACAAAGTTTTATTAGAGCAAATATACGTATATTTATTTCTAATGTTCAAACGAATTTTCAATTATTTCGTATATTCGTTCAAAATCATCATTATTATTATTATTATAACGATAATCCTGATTTTCGGGTTCGCACGGTAGCTGAACCCCTTAAACTTTACAGCCGAGTCGATCGATGCGCTATTTTATTTGCGGTGACTCGGAGACTTTTTTAAAAAAATCGATTCGCCGGAGAATTTGCGATTCGAATATTGCCCCGTTCGTCTCTTTCGCTCGTGATACTTCCCGTCACTTTGTTGTTTTTTTTTCACTGGACAAGGTCACTATCGGACGGTCGAGAAGTATCTTCGGGGCGTATAACTCTCGGTCAAGACTCTCTCACTCGCACTCCCTCTCTCGCTCTCTCTCTCTCTCTCTCTCTCTCTCTACCTCTTGCCCCTCGCTGGTCGTGGCTGTTTGTTATAAATTTAGACGAGAGCGATTGTTATGTCTCATTTAAATAAAAGCGTAATCGCTCTCTCTGGTGAACCACGAGGGGAAGAAATACGTGCTTCGCCAGCAGCAAACTTTACCATTCGTTTCGTCGCGAGCTTTCTTTATTTTCTCTCTTTCACTTCTCTACCCCCCCCCCCCCCTCCCCCTTTGAAATCCTCTCCCTATTTTTCTCTCTCTCTCTCTCGTTCTCATTCTCTCTCTCTCTCGCTTTCTCTTTCTCTCTGATTCCCCTCTCTCTCTCGCTCTCCTTTTTTAACTCTCTCGTCTTCTGCCCCCGTGCTTGCACGCGGGTTTAAACTGCGGATGTTTTAACCCGTAGGAGTGTAATAAAATAAAGTGCAGGGAGGGCCAAAAGCGTCGCGCGATGTTTACTCGTCCCGAAGAAAAACGTAGAACGAACACGCTCGCGAACGAGCGTTGCAAAAATACTCCACCGCTTCTTCGATTATTCCAAGAGAATTTCCCATTCAAAACTACACTTCCACGAAAAGTAAAAGAAAAAAGGGTATTCAGCTGCTGCATTCTTTTTTATCAATACGTAACGATTTTTTATTCCATTTTTTTTTTTTTATCCGTTCCTTCTAAAGCCGGAGAAGCTCGGCCAATGGCTGAAGAAAAATAAAAATTCGAAAAATAAACAATCGTTCGTCCCTTAAAGCAAATTTACGGTGAAATCTCGAACGCAACTTGCAGCAATCACAGATCGAACGTAAAATTATGACTACCATAGCGCATCAAATTTTTATCGCGTTTTCTCAATGATATATTTTCCCTTCTTTCTCATTTTTCGTTTAACAGTTATTAACTATAATGATATTCTCTCGGTAAATCGAAATAAAGTACAAATATTTCTTTTCCATTGTTATAAACAATAATAACATTAATTTTTCTTGGACAGTCGAAACAGAGTTCAAATATTTCTCCAATATTATCAATTACAAAAAAAAACATTACTTTTTGCGTCAATTATGAATCATCAAACGAGATTTAATTTTATGGAAAAATATACCACAAAGATAACCGAGCGATTTGTTCCAGCAAAATATATAAGGTACCAATTAAATGTGTTCCCAATGTTCCGGGCGATCGTTGCGGATTTCCGTTTTCATTAAATTATTCGAACAATTCAAATGTTCAATTTCCGTTCATTAATTCCTACTTTCCCGATCACTTTTATTTTTTTTTTTTTTTAGGCAAACGACCGCAGCGTTTCCAATTTCGTCATTTATTACCACTCAGTGGGAGAAAAATGCATCTCTCATTGTCACTCGAGTAGAAGGAAAATAGTAAGAGCGAGAGACAGAGATCGCTCGAGGAAAATTTGTAAAATTGTTCTCGCCTTTATAGTTCTCTCTCTCTCTCTCTCTCTCTCTCGCGACAAAACCCTTCGGTCTCTCGGATCCAACGTTGGAAGAGTAATATTCCTCGTTCCATTGTTCACTGACCCGAATTCAGAATTCGCTACTCGAGCGCGAGCGAGCGAGAGAGAGAAAGAGCGCTATAACGGGTAAAAAGTGAAGAAAAAAAAACAAAGAATACGAGAGCGACTGATAGAGCCGCACGATCGAGCTGTATCTCCCACTAACGTGGTCCAGTCCAGGTCCCCGTACGGGGAAGTTCGTCCCGAGGTCACCGAAATAAACTTTGTTTTATGTAACCGAACTTGAAGCCCGCGAGCGTGGTTCTTTCCCAACGGCATTCCCAATAAAAAGAAAAGAAAAAATAAAGCGTAGAAAAAATCGATTCTATCCCCAATTCTTCAACGATATTCTTTCGATGGAATTTCGGCAATTTACGCAGCTTAATAAACCTTTTCGCGTCTCGTCGATTTGAGGTTATAAGTTTCTCGATTTCGCGTAAAATTATTCCGAGCAAAAAAAAAAATCGTCACTCCAGTACAGAAAAAGAATTGTTTTTCCTCGATGCGGGAAATCAATCGAAAGCCGAAAAAAAAACATGAACATCCGCGACGTTGATTTCAGTCGCGAAAAAACAAACGGTTTGGGGTATAAACGGTGGGTCGAGTTAATACGCTCGGGAATTCGCATGAGGCGCATGAGAAAACTTATTGCAGCGATCATGATTCCTTCCCCCATCGGCTCTATTTATATTCCGCACGCGCTTCGTCCCGGAATACGAAAAAATCGCTACGAGAGGTAAACAAACTTAGACGCTCGATGGTATACGTGATCCGCCGTTTGGCTAAAGATCGTACGCGACGAAAAAAAGAAACAACGAAATTTGGCACTTTGTACACACTTTTTAGAGGTTATTTTATTTTTCGCTTTGGGGAGGTTGGGACTGGGCGGGGGGAGGCGGGTCTCGTTCGGAAAATCAATGAAATCGCGGTGGGTAGACTCGTGATGTGTCTCTCGCGCGCTCGTATCGCGTTGGATGCTGCGTTTGACAATCTAGACAACAATGATTTTACGAGGAGTTCCGAGGCAACAATTTCAACCGGAAGTTACTCGTGGACGTTCCAGCGAGACAGAGTGGCGCCAAATAGCGAGGAATTCATCACCAACATTCGATCTCGTTCGCGATGGCTCGAGGTGCGAAAGAATTGTCATCGGGGCAACTTCCGGTGCGACCGGAAGTTTCATTTATCGGAGAACTCTCGGGATATCGAATTTAGGAAAAGCTTGGCCGGCTAGCGTCCGAGGAAAAATGGTACTGATCGCGATGTTGCGTACTCACCCTGAACGGCGTTCGTAACGTCCTCCCTGTACAGTATCGTCCGTTGACTGGTCTCTTCTCCCTCTCTTGTTTTCTCGCGCGCTTATTCGTCCCGGGCCGAAATATTCGTTGTGCTTTTTTTCTCGTTTTTTTTTTTTTTTTTTTTTTTTTCAAACGTACGCTACAGAGAAAAAACAGTTCGATGCACGATCGAAAAGGAACGCGCGATCCGTACAAATATAGCGAACGAGAGAGGGGGGAGAAAGAGGGATGGATGAGAGACGAGCGTTGAGAGAGCGGCGAGTTGATACGAGAGACTGGCGGGTACGAAGCGGTACGTAGAACCCTCTCGATGCAACTCCCGTAATGCGACTGCGCTCGCTGGCTGGAGCGGCTCTGTCGAGCACTCCAGCTTCGCTGCTTCGTATCCTATCTATACATATAACTCGCGTCAGGGCGACTAGTTGAGCGCGCGAGCTTCGCTCCGATACACTCGAAATGGCGTCCCAAAATTGACCTTTCGAACGGCCTGCGCAGAACGCTCGAACTACGCTACTCATCGAGTTTTACAAATGTGCGTTGGAAAAGATTTCAGTCAGTTCCAGAGCAACGGAGTTTGCTTGTTTCTTTTTCATATTGAAGTGACGCAGTTGTGTGTTTCGGTTGAAAAGTGGCGCGGTCGGCCGTGGGTCGACGCCAGCGCCGCGTTTCTTCCAATCTCCACTGGATACCCAGCGGTTTTTAGAAACACGTTAAAAAGATCGTCATAACCTCACAAATCTTCAAATTCACTTTTGTCATAGTCATTTACGCTTTTTTTCAAACCGATCATCGGACGCAAAATCGATAAACTCACAAGTTAAATTATTAATTTAACGTTAAAAATGCTTCATTTTTGATAAATCACGATGAAACAGTTTCAGCTGTCTCTCTCGCATTCATACGTCACGTGGTACTGCTTCTACTTCGCCTCGAAGACAAAGGTCTCCAGTCGACTTTGTCAAACGGTAGTGGCCTACTTTTTACCGAGTCACCCGGTATATCATCGTTATCGCCGAATCCGCGCGTTAGGGGGAAACAGTCGCCGAATTTTCGCGCTCGTAGAAGCAACGCGTTATACGAATTGGCATGAAAACAAGGCACGACAAAAAGGGTCGAGTATTTGGATGAAGAATAACTAGAGGAAGGGCTCTTTTGTCTCCTGGGGAATGACGACTGGCGCGCGAGCCGGACAACAAGACGCGATCATTTCTCTCGCCGTCATCAACTCGCTGCTCATACGTTGTGTACAACTGCGCGAAGACAGACACAAAACGATCCGCTTTTTGTAGTGCTCGATGAAAAAACGCGTACAACGAAGAGAGAATGATCAGTCGCGATGGATATACGTGTGTACTCATGTGATTGCAATATCCGGATGACAGTTTCAGATTGCTTCCTGCTGGTGCTGCTGCTCTCGTCGTTGACAATGATGAAAAAGCTCGTCCAGATGAAATCATCGAAGCCCGTATGAACTCTGATGAATTACATTATACGTAGTAAAAATAAATCTATTATTTTATGGACTCAACCAATCACGAAACTGTCGCAAAAGTTTTGTACGAAATCTCATCTTTCTAACGCCAACCAGTTTATCGGACTTATACAACACGAGAAACAGATAACTAAAGCCATCTATTGGAAAAATCATCAATTTATTTTTACTACACTCAATATTATACGCCAATCGTTATTTTTTGAAAACTCTGCTCAACAAATTATTTTACAACCTGGAAATTGTGCTTCCATTCCCGGTCGTCAATTGAAAATAGAATTCGAATAAAAAACCTCGTCCCTTCGAAACAAATTCAAAATGGTGGTCCAGGAGCAATTTTGAAAAATCGACGGCTACGATTTTTCGAAACCGCAAATCGACGAGCAGCAATTTTAGAGGGGAAAAAATATTCGATCGTGCAGGACACTGACGAAAGAAGGAAAGAAGCTTGATAGGTGCAAGCGGCTGGAAGAACGACTGAGAGTGGGACCGGAGAGATTGAGAGAGCGAGCGAGTGAGAGAGGGAGAGAGAGAGAGCGGGGGAGTGGCGGAAATCACGCTCTGCCATTACCACAATTAAATGGAATGATTGTTCTCGGCAGTCGGTTGAAATATGTCCCTGTACGAGAGAGTATCGCCACCCCCCCCACTAGCCCCGCTATGAATTTTATTTCGCAGGCTTTTTATGCATGAGGCGTTCCACTCTGAATCGTCCAGGCGACTTTGCACGCAAAAGCTCATTCGGCACCGCGTTGGAGACTGGTGGATTTTAAGTCACACCTCAATTCTATTCATCGTCATGACGAATTCTTCTCACATCTCTCAGCGGTTTTCATGCGGAATGGGTGACCAGTAAAAAATCGGCAGTTTCGAAAGACGCGTTCGTCGAAAAGTAAAACGAAGCGACGAGTAGAAAAACAATAATTCTGATTTGATTTTGAAAGTGGAAACGGAAGTTCCGCATTGATTCGATGTGGAACGCTCGGCTCGGCCCGGGGAAGCGTACAGAGCCGCGCGGGACCTCAGACGAGCGTGTGGGTGTAGTCTCGTGTGTATCGTAAGCAGAGAGGGACATAACGCTCTCGCGAAGCCGACTCGTCACCGTCTACCCCCGCAATTGCGAAGGAAATGAGATCAAGTTTGAGTGATTGCGGACAGGGCGTCGAAGAGTGAGTTAGAGTCTTCTTTATCCGTCTCTTTTCCTCGTTCATCTTCTCGCCGCGGTGAAACCTTCCTCCCTTTCTGTTCCGCCTGCACGCAGAAAACAAGATTGTGACACGTTGCGTGCGAACGCTCGAGTTTTGGACGCGCGACGATCGTAGAAAGATAAAGAGAGAGAGAGAGAGCGCAGAGTTTACGTGACGTTTTTTTTTGCGAGATTGCTTTCAAAAATAAACATTTATTTCAAAAAAATGAATGCTTACGAGTTGTACGTATCCTAAAACCTAAGAGCTCTATTCCTATACCACCGAGTGTGATTAGGTAAATTCATTCCTTGCCAATGCGCGAGCCCACGTATACGTTCCTCCCCTCGTTTCTTGATGCTCGCAGGCGCGCCCGAAACGTCTACGATACGGCTTCACATTCGTTCCCTCGTTCCCGACGGTCTCGCTGCTTGGGACCCCTCTTACGTAATAATATTTCGCAACCAGCATATTTCCACCTTGCCCCTCAATGCGCCTGAATTTCGTGACCTCGCGATCATTTTTTTCTTTTTTTTTTATCGTTTACTTCTATATTACACTCAAATTTTAGCTGCCGGGCAAAAACAATACGCGTTCGCCACTCCGGGACGCGCGCCTCGATGTTTGCCCCGATGAAAACGCGTTCGCTATTCTTCCACGGCGCACGCGCGCATCCCGAGCTCTTTCGCTTCTTCGTTTCGTGAGTGTTTACAAAAAGAAAAGAAGAAAACTGAGGGAACTCGAGATGTACGCGCGAAGTGCCTCCCGTGTCGTAGTTACCGAACTCTACCATTTCCTTTCCTTGTTTTTCCTTTTTTGTTTCTTCTGCTTTTTTCTTTCGTACACGCTTTCGCGATACTCTTCGCTCACCAGCCCCGGCTTCGCACAACGTTCGTTTCACTCGTTTGCTTTCTTTGAACGGATATAGTGTGTTCACCGCTTAATGTTCGCATATCACATTCGTGGGTTTTTTCTCGACGCGGCGGACGCGACCCTCGCTGAGACAGGCTCCGGCCAGGATCGGACGTCCCTTAAACCGCGTCCTTGGCAGCTTGCATCAGCTCGCTGAACGAAGTTTCCAGGCATTGCCTCAGTTCGGCGTAACTCACGACTAGCACGCTCTGCTCATCCCGAGACATCAGACAGATCTACAGAATGGAACGATCGTCGTCGAACGAATCATTAGGAGGTTTGTCTTGGATTTTATTCCCCAAAGAGTAGGAAAAGAAAGAATGGGATGAATCAGAATTTGGAAAAGAACAATTCGGTCGGCTTTCGTGGACGCTTTTGGCGGAAAACAGTTTTTACCGATAGCTCAAATGCTAAGAAGTGCGCGGTGACTGACCTTGTCCGGAGAGCCGCAGTCGAGTTTGTTAAGACAGGAAACAACGTGTGCCATGTCCAGCCAGGGTTTACCATCGGCTGTAACCTGATGAAAAACGTAGTCCCTAAATAATTTGAGCATGTACCGATCGCCAGTCTCAGCCCACGTTAGTTCCATGTTAAGTTCGGGCCTTTCGTTAATCGTGGCAAGTTTTACGAGTAACCTGAAGAGCCTGCCATTCTCGAGTTCCTTCGACAATTCGTTTTCGAGACCGTCGGAGCGCAGCTGAACCGCGTCCAATTGCGTGTAGAAGCGTGCGCCAATCATCGGCATTAGATCCGTGACGCATTTTCTCGCTTGATCGGAGAGCAAATATCTGGGATTGACGAAGCGGGAGTTAATCAAGAGACTACTCGATTAACTTGAAACATTTTTACGGAGGAGAGTTGCTAGGACTGAATGATGAAGAGAATATACGAACAGAATGAAGTTTCGGAGATCGGTGGAGTAGGAACGTGCGACGAGCTCTAGCGAGGCTTGTATGTTGTCGCGATGGACGGCAAGGAGATTGCGACACGCTAAGGCCAGTACGAGCTTCCCGAGGGCTATGAGATCTTCCTGTTGATAGTGAAGTATTAACGAGAGTGGATTCGCCGCGTTCCCGTCATAAGTCACGACGTCCGGTACCGCGGCGCAACTCAGACGCAGACGAGTCCGCGAGGTCAGCAATACTTTGGTAGGGTCGAGACATCTATACGCCACACCTGGATTTACATTCGCCGGATAAATCGAAACGTCGCCGGAGAACGAGGCGATTGTCAAGTTGGCAGCGATAACTCGCAGGTGTTACCCACCACCGGTGTGAATGACCCGAAGTGCCGCGGTCAATTGTATGATGTAACTCCATATTACGTTTTCCGGTAGCATACTGCTCTGTTGCTGTCGGAGTATCGTGTTTTTCGTGTGGCTGTACGGTCTAGGCGCGTTCGGATCCGAACAAAACGGGTCCGCGTAACCGTTCAGCTCCGAGGCCGAGAAATGTTTGTTCAACAGTGTCTCGGAGCCCGGATGATAATCGTAGACGAACACCATGGCTGGAATAAGAAAGATACGAGAGTTCGGTGATACGAGGCCCCGGTCAACTTCGATACGTTTCAACTTTCCAACGTTATGCTCATCCGCGATCTGTCTTTTTTTTTGCTTTGCCCATCTTTATCGCAACGTTTTATCCAGCACGATCCTCCGATCCGCCGTACTCGTTGCGCAGCCCTCGGAAGCTTTTACGCGAGGAACATTTGTTTTTACGTGCAACACTGGCAAGTTGTGAAAAAACGTCCTTTCTCAATTTGAACACAACTGAAACTCAGCGAAAATACGATACAGAGTGGTGCATCGAGGAGAGGTCGGACTCCGGGCAACACTCTGATACTACCCGAGGAACCGGGAGGAGTGAAAGGTGCGCGAAAAGTCAAGGATTCTCGAGTCAAGGACATTTCCCGGATTTTCGATGCGAGGTTCATCCTAGAGTCGGATACTCGATACACGAATACGTGTACAACAACCTGAGACGATAATTATACTTAGCGAATATACGGACAATGATCACCAAAGGCCTTGGTGGTGAAAACTTCGAGAAGTTGGACCAAATTCGTGTGGGACAGTCGTTTCCACATGTCAACGAGAAGCATACATTTGGTGTTGCCTAGACGAAAGTCTGCGAAGAAACGTTTATGAGATCAGCTCTTCCCTTTCATCATTGAATAGACGTTAAACTGCGGTCCACTTTTTTAATGTGAGGAACTCACCGTGCACTCGACGCAGGCAATAACGTTGACCATTTTTGAGACTCGTCGCTTTATACGTCGAGGTCTGATAGCCGAGGACCGTCGAGGTCGGCTTATGAATCGGCTCGAGCGGACACAATTCGTGATAGTTGTCGACTTCGGCAGGCAAATCCGGAAATTGTGCCGGATCCGGTTGCGTCAAACTTAGCGAGTTTTTGTGGAGGATGTCTAGGCGAAGACCCGCGCTCACGAAGAAGCTCGAATTTGCCTGAGGCGGCGGTGTCGTAGGCGCTGATGTGCTTGTCGTCGACGTCGTTGGTTTTATCGGTTTGACAGCTTGAAGATGCGCCGGTGTGCCCGGATAAACGTAGTTCAATTGCGCACCACCTACGTTACCGATCTGAAACGGAATCGCATCGACGCTGCCATTAATTACAACGTTTCCAACGAACGACCGCTCACACCGACAATCGAGCAATCCTTTAATCTCACGGGATCGGGAATCTCTTCGTTGGTGACTGCCTCGCTTGCTGCGTTCCCCACGTAAAAATACGTCGTCCCACCGACATTCTCCTGGGAATGATAGGAGTTGGTGAATAAGTTTGGCGAACTGCTGTTGCTACCGGTCAAACCGCGTCCCGGTACGAATTCAGGACTCGCTGTTGCCTTCTTCTGCGCATCGAGCGACAGATTCGACAAGTGTTTCGTCACTGTATTTGCGCTCAGTGTTGTTGCCGGGCTCTGCCGATTCTGCAAATATTTACAAACGGTACGGTCAAACGTCACAAGTTTTTTTTTAACACGTTGAAACATTAATAACGATGATAAATGGAGTTTCCAACAAGACCATATCTACAAACTACATTAAAAAAGTTTTTTTATCCATTTCCAAACTTGGTAACATTGGCTCTTTCGATCACATTCTAAATCTACTATTCACAGAAACGTGAATGTATCAAAGAGATATGCGACATTGGAGGGCGACTGAGATTTTCTGTCATTTTTTATTCCTTTATTTTAATCCTTATTCACAGCATCTTTTTGCAATCAGAAGTCGTAAACTCCTAATAACGTAGAAACGTTACAACAGAAAGAACTATTGCAGCTATCTAAAGAATGATAAACTATTGTTTCCTTCACATCCTACCACGAATATTCTTTTGCAGCTTTCTACCACATAAATATTCATCTTTTCATGCGGATCATAATTCTAAGTGAAATCTGTTTTCCTACGTTTGTTACCCAGCAAAGTCCTCGTAATGATTTCTCAACGGTGTTATATTTACCATATAAGTGGCGAGTTTGGATTCCAGCGGAACTACGTTCGCTTGTGTGCTGTACGATACAAACATTGACGGATCCATTTTATCCTAAAGTTCGGCATTTACCACGCCGCGGCTCTCTTCTCTTGAGCGTTGGGCCGTGCGAGCTACTGAATAGGCGCTCCTGGGTAGCGTCCTGTCTTGTGGTATGTCCACGATCGAGTGACACAAGACGATCGCTGCAAGCAGTTGAGACCTAGGGCAAAAAAAACGATAAGTCGAAACAACGAATCCGTAAATCATTTTTCCCCCATGCTCCAAACAATGCGGCCCGAGAAAAAAGTGGCGTGTTACGTAACGCATGAATTGTTTGCAATGAAAACACTCGCTTGAAAAATAAGCTGACAATGGCAGAGCCCCAATGGTAGGCCAGACTTTGTCATCACGGAGCGCATCACCGAATCCTGTCGTACGTTCAACAAACACAGGTGTAAAAAGAAAACACCGAAAATGAATTCTGCGGAGACAAATCGAGCAGGAAGTGTTATCGCGAAGAATATCGATAGAATCGTGGCCGTGATGAAGCGGCTTGAGTGAAAGACGCGCGAAAACGATGCTCAAAAGGCCGATCGGGAAGTGCGCGAAAGTAAAATAAAAACGTTCCGGTACCAACGCGGGAAAGATTTCGGGCGTTTTTCGCACTCCAGAAAAACAAAATCGAAAGAGCGACGAAAAGAAAAGCAGGATAGCGAATGACCGCGTTGAAGAGCAATGGCAGCTGATTTTGACAATACTCCAAAAAAAAAAAGGCTTCAGATCCCATAACCTTGATGAATAAACTGAGCTCACGTTGCTCGTCGCGAAGCCGAAAATTCACTCGAACGCGTCCGAATAGTCGGCGTGCTCGATCGGTGATACGCGGGTGACACTGGATAAAGTCGAATAACAGTTAACGACACTGCGACATAGGGTACGCTTTGAGAAACATAACCCATTCGTGGCTGTCAGTGACGTAGCGTCAATTCTGGTGGAGGCGCGAAAACTCCTCGCGCTCTTCGATGCGTGCCCGTGATGTTTTTACTCTTTTTTTCTTTCTCCTTTTCTTTTTCGCGAAGGAAGCGAAGGAAGCGAGAGTGCAAAGCGCGTTTCAGCGCGCCGGAAACAATGAGCGAAATAAAAATGTATCTCTATAATTGATAATAAACAAAACTGACCGAGCGGATACTTTTTTGTTCTTCGTTTCTGTCAGATGTTCGATCCCTTGACGCAGGACAAAGGAGATAAGTGAGAACCAATCCGAATCTTCTCCGTGTTTATGGTGGTCTCCGCTCTTCTCGCAACGTCGTGGTCGTGTCTCTTTTTGCACGCTCGCTCGCTCGCTCGCACAAGTCCCGCGTATACGTTCGATCGCGCGACCCCCTCCACTTTCCCGGCACGAGCTGTACGCGCACCAGCTGTGCCGCGCATTTACGGTTATTTTTTTTTTTTCGTTCTCTCTTTACTCGCGCACAGTCGCCGAGCGAACGAGTCGCAGCGACGTGCTGCGGATTATTTTCGTCATTTCGTCGTTCTCTGTCCAATATCGAAATGACTCATGCGGCGGGCGAGTTTCGACACGCGCATCGAATTTCGTGTTTTTCGCTTCAATTGAGTAGCCATTAATTATTGCTTTTCATCGCAAAGGAAAGTTTGTAGTAAAAAGCCAAAGAATTTCGTTTTTATAAAATGGATCAGTTGTAGTGACGCTGGACATATCCAACAGAGGGTTCGGCTACTTCCGGTTCGAACTCGGAAGTTTCCACCTCACGAATTTCACAGTCGATGCCCCGGCACACCGCGTCTGTTTTTCTAGCAGTTTCTCGCGAGATCGCACGAGCATACGTTCTGAACTGAGGCAAAAGGGTTTTCGCGTGTTTCCCAAGTTGATTCTGTCAAAAACACTCGCACTATGATCATTCCCGTACGCTGTTTCACGTGCGGCAAAGTAATTGGCAATAAGTGGGAAGCCTATTTGGGCCTCTTGCAAGCTGAATACACCGAAGGGTAAAGTACCAGATCCTAACTGTGAAAAAATTGAAATTGTGATGAGACGCGATTTAACTCAGCCGCGATTCATTTCTTGTACAATGTTCTTAAACTTCCCGAAAAAACCCGATGATGCCAGTCTTGAAATCAAAAAATAAACTACCGGCACAAAATGTGGCTGTTTCCTGTGATAAATGGGAAACCGAGCATGTACAAGATCAACATAACCTCACAAACTTTCAAACAAATCTTTCTCGTAACGTTGAATTTTTATCAGAGCCTCACTATTTTCTTTAGCTCTAAATATTTATGCCGAATGTTTTCGAAAATGTCTGCTGACCTTGCTTATGGTCAAAGCTGACCTGTCGATTTGTTTCGGTGTGCTGCAAAAACAAAAACGATTCCCAAAATGTATTAAGCGGATATTCGACAGTACCGATCGAATGTACAGACACTTTACATTTCTGCACCAAAAAACAACAAATTTGGAATGCGATCCAATTTTTGTTTCACATTATGAATGTTTTATTACCGTTATAAAAAATTATATCATCCAAATTCGTTATGGATCACTGAGAATCCTAACAAATTTAGGTTTGCTTTAGTACAACAAATTTGCTAAATAAACTTTGAAAAATAGAAAAGAATCATTTTTATTGGATGACGATGCAAAATTTAAGCAGTTATCCTAGGTTTGTGTTTAATCTTTTACAGAGATGCTTTGGATGCGCTGGGCCTGAAAAGATACTGCTGTCGGAGAATGCTCCTCGGCCACGTAGATCTGATTGAAAAGTTGCTCAATTACGCCCCTCTGGAGAAATAGGAACATATTTGCAAAGTCCTGATGCGACACGGGCTGTACACTATGAGGAAACGGAACGCCAGGTGTTTTTTTGTTGGTTGGATGGATCTTGGAGTGAATTAGTATTAGGTATACAAGAACAATATACGAAAAGAGATATTCATTGTGACGCATGTTGTATCGATGAATTTAATTGTATATTTAAAATTACATGCTCTCATACATTTCCTAAATATATAAATTGCTCTTCATTGTATCATCGATTGTTCCCGAAAATACAAAATTATTCTCTAGTACTTTCATTTCAATATTTCTATCATTTTTTTGTCTTTGCTTACTTTCCGTTACTCCTTGGCCCGATCAGAAAATACTTTTCGTAAGCTCCGCCTGGAGTAAATTTCATAAATAACAATATTTTTTCCTAAACACAAGACGCCGCGTGGTCGAGCCCATGGCACTAGTTGAATTTCATTTCTGATCGATAATTCCAAAAATACTGAGAAATTTATTGACGGAGGCCGATAGGGCATGACCAGGTCAGCAGTTCGAGGTTTCACTCGATACTTGAGAGAAGCAGCGTGAGAACGACGAAGCGAGTAAATCTCGTTCAACGTTCATCGTCCAAACGTCGTGACTATTCTTCTAAGTTATATATTCGGCTAAATTTGCGACCAAGATTCGAAGAGAAACATCATGCAGGGGGATCACGCTGCGATGCAACAAAGTAACAAAAATTTCATATTTACAAATTCCGTAAGAACGTGGCAGGTCAACGAGACGTAAAACAGATTCATGCAGCGCGATTAATGGAGTACTTCGCGCCTCATATTATGAGTATGTCTTTGCAAAGGAAGATTCATTGCACTCGATAACAGCTGTACCGTTTTTTTATCAACATTTGACCTAAGGGCTGAGGCGGGCGAAAAGGAAAGGTCAAACCGCTTCGGATGACAAAAGTCCAATAATTAAAGCCTGATGGACGATCTTGGTGATAAATGACTTTCGAAAAACTTTCATTTCGTTTTGTGCTGCGAAAGCTCGTGTACGCTGATTACTTATTTTCTTATCCTACGAAGCTCGTTCGTTGGGATCGTCACCAGCTGTGAAGTGACTATCTCCTACACCGTAGAAAAAGAAAAAAAATAAGAGCAACGTTAATTTTTCTATGACGCAGAAGAGTCGTCGATCTAGATAGAGAGAGAGAGATAGAGAGAGATCGCGCGCGTTCGAACGTCGAAGCCGCGTTCGTTGTGCTCATAAATGCTTGGAATAACGCGTGCACTCCAGTTCCACAGGTGGGGGTAAAACACGCTTCGATTGTCACGCGATAGAATCGATGCTCTTGCGAATTCGATCGATACGACCAACGTTGATAGCAGCTAGGAGGAACTTGTACGAACATTCCATCGCGTCTTTTTTTTTCATGCTGTCTTTCTCCGTATTATTCGGGTAAGGTTCCTCAAGGTGCGATGGTTGAATTGAGGCCCGACATCAATATCGCGGTAGCGTTCGTCGGCGTACTCGCTGCCAATACTTTGGCGCATACATCGGTCACGTTGAGACTCATCGCGTCACCCTGATTGACGTATAACTTGGTGATGTCTATTATGGCGCTTCGCGATCCGAATACGAGGGCTAACAGGCCGATTATCGTTATCACGACGTTCTTCACCGCCACCCAATTGCCAGCACCGAATCCAACGTCCCAGTACGTCACCGTTTCAACAAACACCGGGACCAGAAGACCCAATATCGAGAAGCAAAACGCGCCGATCAAACCGATGAATGGTCCAATCGTTGGCACAGCAACCGCCAGGAGAACTGTAACGATGAATGTTCTTTAAAAACGGGAATTAAATCAGCAGGCACTTCTACGCGGATGAACCCGTATTTACGAATCTCGATCTTTACAATGAAATTTTGTGCCTCGGTACTCTATCAGAAGCCGAGTCGCTAGACTCGCTATTAAAAGCTTTATGACAACTCACCGCAACCAGTTACCATTCCGGTTCTCAGCACGTAATTAGCCAAAACTGGCCTTTTTTGGAACTTCTCTTTGAGGCCGGACCAGCCGATATCCAGGCAGACGTAAAACTGAAGTCCGAACGTGCAGAAAACGGCGAGGGCGATCAGCACTTTGACGACTTGAGCGGGTCTGCAAAACAGGAAAAATTCGTGATTATTTTAACGATTGTTGAATAATCGTAGTCCACCTTCCTAATCGTTTCGCTCAATCTTCTTTCAGCGAGAATTAAGAGGGAGCGGTACCCGCGAAGAGGGAGGGACCGAGGGAGCCGATGCTGTGTCGGTAAAACAATTTTAGTGCGAGATACAGCTATCTACCGTGACACAACATTGTCGCTAGCGTCCGGAAAGCCCCGACGGGCTTCGTGTGTGAGTATGTATACGTACGTATAAAAAATTTCGAGATGTGCGGTGTTCTCGATATTCGCCGGAACTAAATGTAACAAATGTCGGATGATATTTTCTCTAAATCGTAAACAAATACCTACAAATTGTAGATTCCCACAGATCTCCGAAAATATGTGACAGAATAAAATGGTGCGGTCCCAAAATGTGTATTTTGAGTATAGCTACGCGGCTGTTTTCCCCTCCAAATCATGATATTACTTGGAGGAACTTTATATTTTACAGCATTTACATCACGACGCTCGCGTAGTAATACAAACTGTATTATTTTTTTTCGATTTAAGAAATTTGGGGAGAAGACTTTCGTCTATAAATTTCACATTCTCTGGCCAAATATCGTGAAATTCTGATGAGCAATTTCAGAAATCCGTGGGAATCTACTATTGAGATCGACGTACGAGGAGAGGGGAAGGTGTATTGCTCCCTCTTAACGATATTCCATAATTAATCGTTTCAGGCGAATCGAAGAATCGACACTCACATCTCTTCGGTTGGCAAACTGAGGGTTATGCTGTCCTGAACGCATTCGCCGTACTTGACATAGCCGAGAAACCCAAGGAGAATGTAAATGAGGGTGACGCCGCCCATTCCCTTGTTAAGGACGCCACATATGCCGACAAAATGTTGGGGCGTTTTCATGTTGTTCTCGAGCGGCATGACAACGCCAATCGCTTCCATCGCGAATATCGTTATGCTGAAGAAGTCGGGAAATCGTTGAATCGGCGCGGCCAATGGTACCGAGCTGACAGGCGGAAGATCCCAGACGAGATAGTAAAACGTTATACCGAGGCCCGTAGCCATAAACACGTTTGCTATCATCGAGACAGGCGCGAGATACTTCAAATTTGGTATCCAGCTCAATAGTATCAGAGGCAGTAGAAGCAATATTATTGGAAGCCTCTCGTTGACCTCCTCGCCCGTATAATGCTCGGCTATTTGCCGCAAATTCGCAGCTACGATCACCGCGTAGACACTGCAGGTCCCGAAGTACGTAGCAAACAGGCTTATCTGTATGAGGTATCTGCGGGACGGAGAAAAACGAAAAACACGTTCAGTGTTGTCACTATTTATTTAAGTTATTTGAAAATTTACGGTCTGTTTGATCAAAGCGTATAAACCTCGTTTGGAACAATTGTGCGCACTTCTTTATCTCCTTTTTTCAATTTTCTGTTTAAAAACGAAAACAGACGATCCCAAAATAGATATTTACGCCACGAAATATAGTGTAACGATTTGAAATAGAAGATGGCAAACAGCGCGACGAGTAGGAATACACAAGTCTACACAAGATAGTCGACATTTTTGAACCCTTATGTGCACAACCACCTTTTACCACGTTGTTGCACAACCAGAGTACTCTGGTATCTACAACTAGTTTTTCTTAATTCCTGAGTATGCATACGAACGTAATCGTTTGAAATAAATTTATTATGTTGAATTCACATGTACAGAAATCTTCCACTTCAACACTTCAACTTAATGGTCAGTGAACATTTTGAGGTTATGTTCGGTGCTGATAGTTATGGACATCCACACGCGTTTTGTCTCGTTAAAACTTGACCCCCAATCATTTTTTTGTTTCGCTACATACGGTATTTTCAAACGGACTGTATTTCGAAAATCGATTTTCTTAGTTTATCGGAATGAATGACTTTGTAATAATGGAAAGAATCAACTACAGAATCGAAGTATGGCCAGATGAATTGCAAACTAGTTTTTTTTTATGAATCCGGAATCTTTTTGATTATAATAATTTATAGAAATAATAAATACTCCTCAATATTTTTACCTTGATGGTTTCGCGAATTTTCTTCCCCATTTCGGTCCCGTTGAGAACGCAGCCTCCGCGACATCCGCGAAGCCCATTTCCGTTTTTCTCGTTTTGTAATACATAACGTGGGCGCACTTCACCTGAAATGGATCGTTCGATAAATTGCGTTGGTGAATTATATGAATTATAATATAATCATTATACAAATAATTATAATAATTTATAACCCAAAAATTTCACGAGGATTCTGATGATTCGTAGTTCAGTTTGAAAAATGTTCAACTATCGTTGAAGCGACTAATATACTTTTTGCCAGCGTTTGCCAGAAAGCCAGAATTAAGGGGTTACTTTTATAATTCTCTTTTATAACTATTATCCAAAATCAATTATTCCATCTTTGCCGTAATTCACAATTTATAATACAATTGAAAAAAAAAATTCGTGTGACTTCCAAGCCTCAAATCTGCCAAAGCAATTTCAACAAATTATCAAAAACTTTCTAAAAATCATTTTTGTCGCGTTTCAATGAAAATTTCAACGTCACGAATGACTGATAATCCATCGTAATTCCAACCAACGCATGAAAAGACGTTTTAATGAGTTTTACGAGCAGAAAATTTTCTTTTGATTAAGGATTGTCACGTTTTTAAATATTTTGGGTGAATTTTCAGCGACTCGAACCCAAAACAGAGATTGATCTTGACTTTGACCTTTGTTTAGTTATCCGTAAAGGAACGCGGTACGAAATAACTTACGAGAATGTAAGCGCAGTGTGTGCATACGAAAGCCACGAGCATAGTCGCGATAATGCCTAGCAGGGAACCAGCGCTGTTGAAAGCCTTTGGCATCGCGAGTATTCCAGTCCCTAGCGACGCCTTCAACAGATGTGTCAGTGTGTCGCAATCCCTAAAAACATTGTTATAGCAAAATCGCTTTTCAATAGATTTTCTTTTTTCGACAAAAATTCGATATTTTTAATCGAACGAAAATTCCGCATCGGATTAAACGAAAAAGTAGTGTAAATTCGAAAAAACTTTTTTCGATCGTTTCAGCCACTATTTCGAGAATTTATTTTGATCCCTGAAGATCATCGCGGATATAATCGACCGGTCGATCAATTTTCAGTTCTAATACTCGATAATTTCCAGTTTTTAATAGGTTTTCCGTTCCCAATTTCCTGGAGTTTCGAGTATCGTCTAACCTCAAAAATCGATCACGTTCACGGCTCAAAATAAATACTTTTTTTGGAACGTGCACTAGGCTGCTATTTTTTTCCCCAAAAGGACTGTATCAAAAAAATATCAGATTCAAATTTCAAGCGAAAATATTGAAAATTTTCGGAGCTATGATTTTCTGAGTGAAAAAGTGTATTAAAAAAAATTTTTTTTTTTTACATTTCGTCATTTTATTTTATATAAATCAATTTTTTTTTCAAGTTTTCCTCATTTACAATGTTCGAAGCAGGTTAGATTATTTTTTGAACCTTTTTGGATAAATAATTGGGTCACAATGGACAATGAAAGTTAATTAAAAATATATAATTAAAAAAGGATAATTAAAAAAAGGTCGAACTTACGTTGTTGGGTTGTCGACTTTGCGTTCGATAAAGGGATCGAAACTTTTTCTGTCCGTCTGTCCCAATTCGGCATCGCGAGGTGACACCTGTACTTTGTACCTTAAATAAAACGAAAATTGTTTTTATTCAGAATCGAAGGAATTTCGGTAAGACCCTCGTAATTTTCCAGCCGCGTTTTATTTACGAGCCTCGTTTAGTTAACGTTAAAAAAACGATGACGTCAAAGAGACTTTCGGAAAAAGTGGGTGTATGCAACGGAAAATTGCGCTATGAATTTATCCTTTGATAAATACGAATCAAAACTGCGTGTGATTCCCAATTAAGGAGTTCTTCGCGCGAATTTATTTCGCGTCGTAATTTTATTAAATATAGAGAAAACTCAAAAAGGATCAAAGAAAAGGCTGTATCCGGTTAAATGTATAGGATTGAAATTTGCATCGTTGATAAATTACGAAATCTTCTTTAATTTCTCATTTTTCTTTTTATTATAATCGAAAATTTAATTTTGTCCATTTAGGTTTTAGAACGCTAAACAAGAATTCTGAAAAGTCGTTTACGTGATTTATGTGGCTCCAAAATGCGAAAGTAAAAAATTTAAAAAAAAAGAAAACACTTTGCATTCCCACACAGCAAACCCAAACAAACCCAAACAATTACCTTTTCGATTAATTTAATTCTTCGATCAAATTTATTTAATCCTTCGATGATTATAGTTAAGTTGAAACAAATTTATTAATTTAAATAAAATTAAATTAATATAATTCGATAAATTATTCATTCAATTTTTATGCATTACTTTACAAAGTTCAACTTTATAGCTGGACTTTCAAATTTTAGTCACGTAGAAAATTCTGCGTTACGAAAAATCGAATTTTACGGTATAGAAAGAATAACAAAACGGTAATCTAATTAAAGTTTATTATCAGATATTTTCACGAGAGATCCCTTCCAAAGTCCGAATATTCGATTAAATTAATTAAAGCAAATAAATGAATTCAATTGAAAAAAGATAAATGAATTAATGAAATAAAATTCAATTTCATAAATGAATAATTACATTTTTATTCACAAACAAAGTTCAGAATTTCACTCAAACTTTCACATTTTTTTCACTTTGGACTGCCGAAATTCCGTCCGTTGAAAAATCGAATTTTAACGAATGGAAAGGACAGTGAAAGGTCAAATTAATAAATAATTAATATTATCAGTAGTTCTCACAAGAGATCCGTTCCAAAGTCCAAATGTTCGATGATCCATTATCTGGTACGAATCTTCGCGATCTGATTAATGTGTCGCGTCGACGATGAGTAATTAGAAGTAATTTGGAGTCATCGGGTCTATAAATCATTGTCTCGCGATGGGAATTGCGAATGCTCTCAATGAATCGCCGTGCGTTAATGATTATGCAATAACAAGAGTGTATCGGGATAGTCAATAATGTTGTAGACTCTGTATGATATACGAGTCTAGTTAATTAATGCAAACTTGTCATCCTTGTACTACATTCGCACGGTTACTTTTCTCGTCAGCTGAAACAAAGAGCTCACCTACGACCAATTAACGGAGGCACGAGCTTCCCGTTTTGGATTTACGTTTTGCTTCAGTTCGACCGAAATTCAATTTTTTAAATATCAAAAAATGAAGAAAAAAAGAAAACTTGGAAAAACTTTTGTTCTCCAGGGGGAAAAAAAAAAATAAATGGATCGTCGATTCTTTCTGACGGCTGGTGAAATGAGTTACACAACTTTTGTTTTCTTGCTCGTTATTGCTCGTTTGGACACTTGCGAACGAGAACCTTGTACCAACCGCGATTCGCGATTTCATCGACGCGACGTGGCCATACTTCGTTCACTCGAGGAATCACGCGCGACCGCGAGGAAGTACTTGGCAAAACATCTCTCTTTCCTCATTCGAATATTCAACAAGTTGTGCAAACTTGTCTTGAAAAAAAAAAAAAGGAAAAATATGTTTTTAGTGTTTTTAATACTCACTTGGCGGATAACGCTCCATCTTTCAAACTGGATCCGTCGTTCGGTAGAAAAGTATCCAACTCGGTTGGACCCTTGCTGTTAACGTCCGTCTGCCGAAGAATTTTTTGTTTTTTTTTTTTCGAGGAATTAAAAACTCGACGATTTCATTGAGTCGATTAATCGAATTCTATTAATTTATCATTGATTTTCATTCAACAATTTTATTCGAAAAAATTGTTTTAAAAATTGCAACAATTTTATGAATAATTGTTTAAAAAATTGCAATAATTTGTATGAATAATTGTTTAAAAAATTGCAACAATTTTTATGAATAATTGTTCAAAAAATTGCAACCATTTTTTTGAATAATTGTTTAAAAAATTGCAATAATTTGTATGAATAATTGTTTAAAAAATTGCAATAATTTGTATGAATAATTGTTTAAAAAATTGCAACAATTTGTATGAATAGTTGTTTAAAAAATTGCAATAATTTTAATAAATAAAAATGTTCAAAAAATTGCAATAATTTTTCGAAAAAGAAAATATGGGCTGTTTTTATAATTTTACAAAAAAAAAAAAAAAAAAACAAACTGCGTTCGACGATTTAATAAGAACGTTAAAAACTTGATGATTTTATGAAAAGAACAATTTTTTTTCAAGCATTCTTCGTTTCACTTTTGACCGCGACCTTCGTAACTCACCATTGCACTTCGCACCGCAAATCGCTTCTATCGATATCACCGTCCGTACTCCCGCTGGAATTAAAAAAAAAAAAAAAAAAAAAAAAAAAAAATTCGTTATCGTAAGTGAAATGTCGACGAGAAATACACCACTGTGAAGACAACACGCGATAAGATGTTATAAATCGTATCGATATCTAATCTTGCTGATGGAAATTCAGTGGTGCAACAACGGATTGATCGATACCCGCACGCTGACGGTCTCATCGCTGTGATTATGTTGTAATGTTCTACTCGGAGAGATGGGACCTCGAGATTTATCTCTTTTTTCGTCATTATTATTTATGATCGAAGCTCGAAATTACGTAAATACTCGCGCACGTTGAACGTATTATTTCTCTTCGGCGCAAACAATCGCGATATTGGCTTACCTACAAAACTAAAAAAAAAAAAAAAGCTTATGGAAACTTCAGACTTTGAATCCTTTCGAAACTACCTTGTGCACCGTGCTCGTCTTATTTTTCCTTAAACGATGCATCGTGGAATATATTTAGCAAGCGTTTTATATATATTTATTAATATTTTGTCGTTCAACTTAATTAAAAATGAAAATCAAAAGAAAAAACGACCAAGGCTAAATTGAAATGGATTTAACAACATTAATACTATTAATTAATGTAAGATAAATCCAATAATTAATATAAAATTTGCTACTATGGCTTTGGTCGTAAATGAAAAAATTTCTGCTCGATTAAAATTTCATCGAAAATATACGAATTTCAATGAAAACAATGAAAAATTCATTTGGTTCGAAACGACAGTTTTTTTTCCATTTTATTTTAATGGGTTTTAATAAATATCGTATTGATAAATAGTAATTCGAAAAATTATTCAAGATGGCATACTCTCGAATATTTTTTAATATTGAAGATACAAATAGTCGACAATATATTTTTATTTTCCAATTTTTTTTTTTTTGTAAAATATTGGAATAACGAATATTATGAAAATATTTTTTTAGAATTTTGGGTTTAGCGATCAAAAATTTATGATTTATAATTTTTTATTGCAAAGAAAATGAGAGATAAAAAAAAGATCTTTGAGTTATTATTTTTTGAATTAACGATATCGCTCGGATTTGAGATTTTCATTGAAACTTCTCTCAATTAATATTATTTACTCGGGAATAAATAATTTAATTTTGAATTGTTTTTACATTCGAGCACGTCTGACGATGACTCGCATGAAAAGTAAATCGTAATAAAGCAAATACGACAAAAGTCGCGTCACGAATCGCTAAGAAGAAAAATGAGAGGAGGAGGGAGAGTGGAGCGAAAACCAGTTTTTCAACGCGGAAACAAAAGCTCTGACATCGTAAACGAATCCTCGAATCTTTTGTGTGGATTTAAGTCCGCGAGTTAAAGTGTAGGTACGGGTTTCTGCCATCCGGTAAATTAATCAAAATCACGCTTATGAATAGCGTTTACGATATTTTAAAATATAAAAAGATTTTTAGTTAAAACGTATATTTTAATTGCAAGTTAACGTTTCTTAATGTAAAATTATTCAGAGTAATTTTGAACGAACGCTTTTTCAAAATCCATTCGGTAATGTAATTTAAATTACACTTACGATAAAAAAAAAAATTCAATACAAAATTGAAAACAATAAACAAAGAAATGTTTAAAAAGAAACATTAAAAAATCGCGAAAAATATCAAATTACATTAGAATCCTCAAATTTCCGATTTTGGTGACCGAAAAAAAGTAATGTAAAATAGAAAATAATAAATATAACATAAAATAAAAAAACGTTAATAGAAAAACGCCAAAAATCGTTGTATTCAAAAACTATAAACAAACAATTGAAGAAAAAAAAAGATTAAAAACCGTGAATAAAAATGACTAAATTAGATTCCTCAAATTTTCGAATTTCATAACCAAAAAACATCAATACAAAATAAACAAAAAATCATTTAAAAATAAAAAAATATTAAATAAATAAAAAATAACGAAAAACGCAAAAAATTATTGTGTCCCGACGTTTCGAAGGTCAACAGTGGTAAAAAAAATATGAAAAATTTCGCTTGCACGTGTTCCCGATCGATGCCAAGTGTCTGCCACGAAATAATTTGGGTTTTGCAAATTTTCCGTTCTTCCGCGGATTTTGCTGACGAGAATAGATATTTTGCCGCCGTCTTTATATAGATTTAGGGAGACGGAAGAACTAAACAATAATAAGGTTGAGATTGGTTGATGCACGATGGTTGGCGAAGAAGAAAAAAAAAAAGTTTCGACAGTACCGTGTCGAGGGGTTCGCTTTGTCAGAGACGTGAAACTCCCCAGGCGAAGAATGAGCGAAAAAATCGAGGAACGCGATTATTCGAATCAACGAGATCGCCCACGCGACTACCGTAATAACGGCACTTTCGTGTAACGCGTACGCGTTCGACGTCCCAACAATCGAGTAACGAACTCTATTCGCGCCTCATCGCGCAATCGACCAATCAACCTTTTCGCATCGGATCCGAACCCGTTTGAACGGAAATTGTCATCAAAGAGGATGACTCTTTTTTTTTTTTCTTCAAATTATACAATTGAGATTCTTAATCAAATAGAGTATTTTAACAATCACCAATTTTCCCTTTCAAATTACTATTCGCTTTTTTTCATAAATAAAAATTACGTAATTTATTAAAAATCATGAAA